>JAAKBH010000137.1:0-290919 GCA_019776075.1 Amaranthus palmeri
TTAAGGCAATTCCAAGGAGGGATGGAAAAGTGATTGTTTAGTGACGGGTGTTGAGTGTTGACATGAAAAAGGGAGGAAGGTAGCTTCACTGCTCCAGTCAATTGTAGGTGTCCTGTCCATCTTCCCAATTCAGAAATCACAAGGTATAATTGTCTCTACTCTTTACTCCTGTCTTTTCTACACTTTCTCTTCGGTTTTCCCCAAACTTGCAATTCTAGGTTCCTCTTCAATGTATTTGTTGGACCGGTTATGTATTGAGTTATACTTCCTCCGTTCCAAAATACTTGCAACACTTACCTTATTTGGCTGTTTCACAATACTTGCACCATTACTATATTTGGCAAAGAATAATCTTATTTTATTATCACTTTATTCATACCCCACATATCACCATCAATCATATATCATCTCATTAATCATTTAATATACCCACAACCAATACCTACCTTCCATTAATTAATTTTTTATTTCAATTATTTTATTATCACTTTATTCCTACCATACATATCACCATCAATCATATATCATCAGACCTGATGTGACAGCCCTTAATTCTTGTGCCAAGAGGGTGTGGTGCAACTAAATTGGAACGGAGGAAGTATATAAACAATTTAAAATTTGTTACTCCCTCCGAATCATTTTAGATGTCCCATTTGGGTTTTTACGGTTATTAAAAGTGATGTGGGGTCCATTAAAAAGGTGGTAATTGGATATTTTAATTGATTAAATACAAGTTAAGATTGATAAGTGAATAGCATTAAAAAACTAAATGGGACATTTAGGTTGAATTGGAGGTAGTATAAAAATATATGTATGGTGAAGTATTTTGAGAAGATTTAATTACTTATGTTAATTTGGAAGTACTGTAGTAGACTACTAGTAGTATTTTGTTCAGCACCTTTTACCAGCTACTAGAACAAATAGGTAATTAGCCTACCTTTTTTAATCATTACCTAATACCTATTCTACAAGCCACTGGTTCTATTATAAATCATAGAAAATTCTAATCATAAAAAACAAAAATATACTAATAAAATAAACAAAACACAAAAAGATAATTACTTCTTATTAATATTTTAATTTATTAATTTATTACTTCCTCCGTTCTTATATGTGTGTCCTATTTGAAGATTTCACACATATTAAGATAGTGAGAATCTTTGTTGATTGTGAGTATTATTTTATTATAATAGTGGTGTGAATTAATGATTGTATTTGTATTATGATAGAGAATATATAAATTAATTATTATAAATGGGATATTAGAAGAGAGAGGGGGATATTTTATTATAATAGTGGTGTGAATTAATGATTATATTGGTATTATGAGAGAGAAAATATAAATTAATTATTATAAATGGTATATTAGAAGAGAGAGGGGGTGAAAAGAGGGTATCAAAACTTTCCATTTTAGGAAATATGACAAATATATGAAACTACCCGTTATAGTAATGTGGACAATCAAAAAAGAACGGAGGGAGTAATATTGAATATTAATTTATTGCGTAGCCATCCAAATATTTTAATATTATTAATTTAATAATTATTATTATTATTTTAATATTAATTAATTAATTAAAATTAAATTCATAATTTAAATTTTTATGATGGGAGGTTTTAGTTTAGATTTTAAGTTTTATTTTATTTAAAATAACAATAAATAAATAAATAAAAACACACAAAACTAAAATAACAAATAAAATATATATGACAATATAATAAACTAATTAATTTTTTTTTTTTCAATTTCAAGCAACATAAAAAATGTTCACAAATATATACATTACAAAAGTTCGAAAATAATTAAACTTAATTAGAAATTGTTTTGATAAAATATTCAACTACATATATCATCTAATATTGTTGCTATTTCCTCCACCCCGCCGTATACAAGATCTGCCCGAACTGCCTAAAGCACGTGTATTATGAGATCCATGGGAACCACCTGGACTATCACCATGAACCCCCGAACCACCCGCTTCACCCGCGCGACTAGATTCTCCAACAAGTTGAGATTTTAGTCATTTAATGGCCTCTTGCATTGATGTTAATTGATAGTTCGCATATCTTGCAGCTCATTAGCATTAGGGTTGTTCTCGGTCATTTGAAGACAAACTGTATGCAATACACATAAAACGGAATCAAAATCACTAATATTATAAAACATCAAAATCACAGAAAAATCAACATACTTATAACATACATACTAAAAAAAAAAGCAAATTCGGAGATTGAAGACAAACTGTTTGAACTATATAAAAAAACTAAAAAAATAAATCAACAATGAATCAACAACAATAAAGCAACAATGAATCAACAACAAGAATGAATCAACAACAAATAATCATGTTTGAACTATAAAAAAAAAACTAAAAAAATAAAAGAAAACTAACCGAAATTTGAAGATTGAAGCTTCAGGGATGATTTCACACAAATGCAAGGGTTGAAAATTGAAGATGGAAAATAACACCAATGCAAGAATGAAGTTTGAGAAAGTAAAATTTTTTAGGAAAGGCAAGAATGGAAGTGAAAAGGTAAAAGAGAAGGAAAGTAACCGGCGTATTTCACACGAAAAGGCAAGATATCTGCAGCAAAATTTTTGGAAAACCGGAATTGACAGATGGCTTCGGGCAAAAACCGTCGCAAGCAGTCGCCATCAGCAATTGCTACGCATGGGTACAGTAGCCATGGCGTCGCCATTTGTAAAAACCGCCTATTTGAAATTTGAAAAGTTCAAAGTTAAATTTTAGAACAAAATTTCTTAGATTTTTATTTTATTTTTCCGGGTTTTAATTATGGCCTTTATTTTATTTTTAAAATTTTTAATATAAATTTTAAGACTTATGTTAAAAAATATCAAACATAAAACATATTAAACTTAAAAAATATTAAATTTAATTTCCTTCATAAAAATACAAACTTAAAAAGTATTAAACTTAAAAAATATCAAACTTAAAAAATACCAAAAAAAATTAATTTGAAAAACAGCTGCAATTTAAATTGTACAAATACAAAAGTACCTATAAATTACAACTCAAAAAAAATACTACAAATTTAATGGTTTTTAAATTTACAATTAAATGGCGATGGGTAATATCAGTAGCCAAAATCAGTAGCCAAATGATGGCTACGGCCTGGCTTCGGTATTAATGCGTAGCCAACAGATGGCTACGGTATGGCTATGCATTGGTTCCATAGCCAACAGTGGCGACTATACTAAACAGAAGCCATCCCGTAGCTATACTTTGCTACGGATGGAAGCCATATGGATTATTTTTTGTAGTGTATATTCATAAAGAATAAAGGAAGAAAAAGTATAATGTGATGTTAAAATATGAAGTATATGAATAAAATTAAAAAAAAATTAATAAGCTTTTGTCTTAAAAATAAAAATAATACACAAATACAAATTCATTCATATAATATTTTATTTTAAGTAGTAATATTAAAAAACAACAATATATTTTTAGTTAAGATAATGCATAAAGTTGATGAAATTAAAACTTCATTTTTTAATAACCCTGTAAACCAGTCTTGTCCTAGATTAACAAGGCTATTGTTAATATAGTGTTGTTTACTTTTAATTAAGTGATTAAATTTCTTTCTCTCAAAAATAGAATAGAATATTAGTAAACGAAGGAAATAATTAATGAATCAAGACCTTGAAAATCCTAACAACTAGATAAACATAAAGGTGGAGACGTAGGTCCCTTAGAACCCAACTTTGTAATTACTTGTGTTTATTTTATTACCGCATTTAATTTAGGTAATCTTTTTTCAGTCAGGAGCAATGAAGACTCCTTGTAAAAATGTTCAAGTGAACTTAAAATGAAATTAATATGAAAAAAAATTAAAAAAATTATCAAACAGCGTAATACTCTGTTCACCCCTTCGTGAGAGTATTTTTACGCATTGAAATCGATAATTTGCCAACAATGATGTGCGCAGTGGGTAAAGGTGTTCATTCGGGTAATCGGGTTGATTTCGGGTCAGGTGTTTTGGGTCGGTTCAAAATCGGGTTTTGTGTTCATGGTTTTTACACAATTGTAGATCCATTTTTAAATCGGGTCAAATCGAGTTCGGTTATAAAGTTGGGTGTCTATCAGGTTATCGGATTTGTTTTTAACACTTCTAATGTGAATGCTAGTAATACTTCCTCCGTTCCATAATACTTGCTACATTTTCCATTTTGGGAAATTTCATATTACTTGCTACATTTCCTTTTTAGTAAAAAACCAATCATTTAAAGTTATACCTACTTCTACTTTTATCCTACTCTATATCTAATTAATCCTATTTTTCTTTTTCATTTTTCAACAAATAATATTTAAAAATTCCAAAAAAGCAACTTTCCACCTACTACTCATCATTGCACAGTAACTCCTTAATATTTGTGCCCATGCAAATGTAGCAAGTAAATAAGAACGGAGGAAGTACTTAGTAGCTAGTTTCAATAATTGTTGGACAAAAATCTTGAAACGCATCTTATTGTTTGATGTATGTCTCTGGAAAGTAAGCTCAAGAGCTTGGGAGACCTTTTAAAATATTTTTCTAAAATTATTTTAGGTGGGAAAAAAATCTTTGAAATATGTGATAGTATAATATTTATTTCGGCTAGTAAAAATTGTATATGATTTTTTTTTTTCAATCACTACATATTTATATAGTATCTACATAAATGTAAAATATACTAACAAAGAAATATTTGTGAACGTGTCGGTACAACAAAAAAAATTCTAATTTTTTTTATTTTGATTAAGCAATGTTTATTAGCCTATACTTCCTCTGTTCCGAAATACTTGCTACATTTTGATGTTGTGCACTATTTATAGTTTAAGTTTGTTTTACGAATTGCGACTAATGTGCAAGTAAAAATATAGTCAATTGGAATCTTGTTTAAATCTTCTAATCGCATACTTTCATAATAATAAATTTTTATAATTTTTAGATAATTAAGTGTAGTTTAAGATATTAATGACCAAAATTGTGCATTGAATTGCATAAAAAAGTGAAATATAGCGATTATTATGAAACGGATGAAGTATATTAAATTAATTTTCTGAATATTTGTTAGTCTAACAAAATATCTATCTATGTAAAATTGATACTACCTCCGTTCCATTTTAATTGCACCATTGGGTTTTGGCACAATATTTAAGGGCTGTCAAATCAGTATGTTAAAAGTAGGGATGATGTATGATTGATGGTTGATATGTGGGGTAGAAATAAAAATCATTATTATAAATAGATAGTGGTTGTGACTTGCGGGTATTGTTAAATAATTAATGGGTTGATGTATGATTGATGGTGATATGTTGTAGAAATAAAGTGAGGATAAAATAAGTAGATTGTTTTTGCCAAAAATAGTAATGTTGCAAGTAATATGAAACTTTCAAAAATAGTAAGTGTTGCAAGTAAAATGGAACGAAGGAAGTATGATTGATTTATAAAATTTCTGTCTTATTATATTGGGACTGGGAAACCTTTCGTAGAAGGTGGACCTTATTTGCACACTCATGCAAATAAGTTAGGTTGAGTATCCCTTGCCTTGATGTATATTGATTTTTTGTGGTGAATGAAATAGATTTTTATTTGCCAAAAAATAAAAATATTAAAAGAAAGAAAGCTAGTTGAAAAAAATATGGGACTACACCCAAAAAAAAATTTATAAAATTTGTGGAAAACATGTAGGAAACACAAGGAATAAAAATATTAAAATAAATTTAATGTAAGATATATAAGAATCATAAGCATTCCTCCATTAGAACGATACTAAGAAAATGGTATTTGAGATATTTTAAATGATTATAATAATTGTAAAAGTGGTAGTTGGGATACTTAATAATTATAATAATTATAAAGGTGGTAGTTGATAAATAATATAAGTAGGGGTATTATGATCTTTACTTGTGTGTACATAGGATATTTAGGTAAAAAGTATTTGCTAAAACCAAAAATAGACAATTTAAATAAACTAACTAAATAAGAAAAGTAGACAATAAAAAAAGAAATAAAAGAAGTATTTTATTACCAAAAGAAACTAGATTGAGATAAAAGTAGGAGTACATGAATGTAAACCGGAAGAAAAGTGAGTTGTTTTTATGCAGGAAATGATAACCCCTCAAAAGATAGCAGTCTGTCAGGACTCAGAATCCCTTTGTGCCCCCCGTTTTAATTGATTTAAAATTTAAGATAAGTTATCCTATTAAACATCTTCATACTTCTATGATCATATCTCAACAACTTACTAGCCAGGCTACTAATACTATACATACCCCATACATTCGATTATTTATTACTTCCTCCGTTCTATTTTACTTGTAACACTTACTATTTTTGAAAGTTTTATATTACTTGCAACATTATTATTATTTTGGTAAAAATAATCTACTTATTTTATCCTCACTTTATTCCTACCACATATCACCATCAATCATACATCATCCCATTAATTATTTAATATACCCACAAGTCACAACCACTATCTATTTATAGTAAAAAAAAATTATATCTACCCGCACATATTACCATCAATTATACATTATCTCTACTTTTACCATACTGATTTGACAGCCCTTAAATATTGTGCCAAAACCCAATTATGCATCTAAAATGGAACGGAGGTAGTACTCTTTTCTGTTCTATTATATTTTCTTCGTTTCAGAATACTTGCTACATTTCACTTTTTTACACAATCCAATGCAGAATTTTGATCATTAATATCTTAAACTACACGTATCTAAAAATTATAAAAATTTAATATTGTCAAAGTATGCGATTAGATGATTTAAACAAGATTCACTTGACTATATTAAAAACTTGCACATTTGTCGCAATACATAAATAAGCTTGAACGATGAATAGTGCACATAACGGAAGTGCACATAAATAAGCTTGAATGATGAATAGTGCACATAAATAAGCTTGAACGATGAATAGTGCACATAACGATAGAAGTACTTCTCTATTTATTATCCAAATGAAGAAAAGGAAGAAAAAAATTAAAAATTATGAGTTAATTAATGTCTTCATATTTTTCCGATTAACTTTGTTTTAATATATTTTTAATAACTATAATCACCATCTAATTCAATTAACTTTATTTTTTTTATCAATTAAAAAATATATTTCTATCATCTAACACATTCAATTTTATTTAATTTTTAAAATATTTTTTATGAGAACATCAAGTACTCCCCGTTTAGAAATATTTGCTACATAACAGTTAGTTATTAACACTATTAATCGTTTAAACTTATTTTTTTATGTTGCGGTGGCTAATGTGTAAAAATATTAATCAAGTGGGATTTATTTAAATCATCTAAATTTACACTTTAATAATATTAATTTTTATATAATTTATAAATATGTATTATTTAATATATAGTTTCTTTAAAATAACATATTAAATTTATTCAAAAAAAAAAAAAAAAAAAAAATAACATATTAAATTGCGTAAAATATGAAATATATTAAAATATGAAGTAGAAGTAAAAGCTTAAGTTATTAGCATATCCTAAGACAAGATTGTGCGCAAACTCCATACTGGTAAAAGAGTATATCAATCACCATCATGAAACTGTGGACATGAAAGTCTAGAAGTATAGAGTTGGAATAGGAAGCAAAAACAACTCACGTAAATCAATATTGTAGTCCACTTTATAAGCAAATAGCAATGCCAATGCGTCAACACTCATCACTAATCATCATACTTGTAAATCTACACCATATCCATACCCTAATCTTGGATTGCCTTAGGCAAGGGCGTCAAAAAATAGATAATTTTTAGTCTTCTTAAGCATCCAAATTAAGATCTTGTGTAATTAAATTATACATTCAACTAATTTAAAGTGTTAATAATGATAATTATTTACCTAATTTACTAATTATTAAATTATATGTGCACGCTTAACAACCAAAAAGCGAATAATTAAGACACATAAATTATTTTTCGCCCCGACCCCCTGAATTCTCAAGGCCGACCCGTCTAGGAATAATAAATAAACTCACCACAAAGCTCAGCTTCATAAATCTAGAGCATATACTTCCTCCGTTTTTTTTACTTGCACCCCAACACCTTTTTACGCAGTCCAATGCGTTTGTCGGGTTGCTAATATCTAGAATTATGTTCAACTAAAAATTATTAAAATTTGATATAATGAAAGTATTCGACGAGACAAATAAAACAACAACCCACATGACTAGGTTTTTTTTCTCGTTTAATAGTCGCACTATGCAAAATAACATCAAATGATGAATAGTGTAAAAAGTGAAAATGGTGCTAGTAAAACAAAACAGAGGAAGTACTAATTAATCTCACTCTATTTTTGTTTATGGTTTTTATTATTAACTTTATTTTTTCTCAATCTTTTAATAAATATTTAAATAATAATTTACAGGCAATAAATTAGATAATAATCAATAATGGTATTTTCTTAGTAGCATAATGCTTTATTTATTTTTTTTATATATTATATTTAAAGAAAAAAATTAACTAAACCATTGGTCTGATCAATCCAACTTGAGAGTTAAATCGCTGGAAACTGCCTCCTGAGTCGTTATGGAACCGTCTGGAACTGCTTGAAATCGACACCAATGATTAGAATCAGGTTCTAGTTTCTAGGAATTGGAATCCGGTGGAAATGGAATGAACCAGCCCAACTTGGACCATGGTCATCATTGAGCATTGGAGTAAAAGAAATCAAGGGGTGTTTGGCACAATGGAATGAGATTTGTGAGACTTTAAGATGAAACTTTGAAGATATAAGAGTCTCATATTCCTTGTTTGGCATGTTAGGGATTTAGAAGAAACAAATAAAAATAAAAGTCTCACCCGCAATTACCACCCTCTCCTCAAGACTTAATTTTTAGGGATTTTACTCATTTTCTATTCACATTCCCTTAAAGGTTAAATCAAATGAGGACTTTTTAATATTTTTTTTGGAACAAAGTCCCATTTCCTTCCCCTAATCCCGCATGTGCCAAACAACCCCTCAAGGTTAAGTGGTTTCAATTGACATTACTTATATCTAAGAAAAAAATGGTAGCATCAAACTTTTATTAAACATCAGTGGTAAGCACTTTTTTAAGATTTTTTTCGCATTGCAGCATACACTTTATGCCTTATCTAGTTGTAGCGTTTTCCGTTGAATTCTTGTCAATTTTTCTTTCGGTGTTCGGGTTTTCCGCATTCCCAACATACATTTTCACCGGTATTACAGATAGCGACCTTTCCCTTGGAAAAATCAACCTTTTCCTTTTCTCACCAGTATAGGATGATTTCCCTTCCACAACATATTGATGGAACCAATATTCACTAGTGGAAAAAACGTCAATGGCTGCGGTTTTACCTCGCAACCCTTATTATAGAAGCAAATGAGATTTTATTATTGGCTGCGAACATATACAACCACAGCCTTTAGTCATTTTTCAAAATAAAAAAAAAAAACATTTGCTGCGGACATGTACAACCGCAACCTTTAGTCATTTTTCAAAATAAAAAAAAAATATCAAAAACGAAAGATTCAAGAACAAAGAATGATTCAAGATTCAAGATCTACTCAAAAATCTACATTAAGATACAAAAATTACCCAGATGAACTCAAAAACGAAATTACAAACTAAGATTACCCAGAAGAAATTACAAACGAAATTAAAAAAATACAAATCTAAAACAATACATGACCTTAAAAAATACAGATCTAAAACAAACGAAGAACATCAATGCATAACCTTCGAGAGTTCTGGAGTTACATGAGCAAATACAGATCTAAAACAAATCTAAAGCAAACGAAGAACATCATAACGAACATCAAATACATAACCTTCAAGCAATCTGGAGTTACATGAACAAACGAAGAACATCAAAACAAATAACATCTCCTTTTGGCCCATCTCTTGCATACCCAAAACGAAGAACAGGTCTTCAAGCCCATTAGAATTAAACGAAGAACTAGTTTTCGAGCAATGTGGAAGAAATTAGGATAAGAGGCGTTTTTTTGTAGAATGAAATTAGGTTTTTAGAATGAAATTAGGAAGGAATGAAGAATGAAGTGAGGCACCTCATTTTATTAAGAAGAAGGTATTTTTAATCTTTACCAAAATCTTTCTTCACCAAAATCTTCAAGGTATTTTTTTGGGCTGAAGGAAAAAGGAAGAGAGAGAAGAAGGAAGAAGGTGAAAACGACGCTAGAGTTTGCTAAACCTAGGGTTTCTTCACTAAATAAGAAAGGGAGATATGAAGAGTGCAGGGTTTTAAGTTGAAAACGACGCTCAAGCTTGATGAAAATTACCTAGGGTTTATTATTTGTTGCGGACATTATATAGAACCGCAGCCATTGATGAAATTCTACTTATTGGCTGCGGACAAATAATAGAACCGCAACCATTGATCATTTTTTAAAATTTTATATATTGGTTGCGTATAATATTAAACCGCAACCAATTAGCAACAGCCAATAGCTTTCTTCCAACTAGTGATTCGGATTTTAATCCTTTCAATTATCTTGAATCCTTATGCTAGACTCAACAACAATATGTTGCATATTGTTGTTCAAGATCAAAGAATGAAATCTCCCCTCTTTTATGTTTTAAAGCATGTCTAACATCTATCTAAGGGGGATGCAACTGTCTATAACACTTGAAACAATAAAAGCTTCATCTATTTCAATTTTATGTAATTTTAAATTAGCATACATTCTTGGCAATTCATGGAGGAATGATCAATTACAGGGCGATTTTTAACCATCTTATAAGAATTTAAATTACTTACAAGAAAATTTTTGGAGCTAGCATCCTCCGCCATGTATTTGTTCTCTATTGTATCTCATAATTCTTTCGTGGACTCATGGTATATCCCATAAGCATCCTCTGTTTGAAATATGTTCCCGGCAAATGAAATCATCATTTTTCCACCTACTCATTTTCCTTGCTTGCTCAATAGTTTCATCTTCCAACTCCTCTGGTTTGGGGCTACTGTAAGCCACGTTCAAAGTAGTTAGAAGGAAAATCATCTTCTTTTGCCAACGTCGAAAATTGACACCGACAAACTTTTTCCACTTAGTGAAATTAGAGGTAAGTTCTTTGATACTTGTCGTCTCGAAGAAAATATCACAAAGATTATTAAGAAAATGGTGGACCATTGTTCAAATATAAAAATAATGCAAATTAAGTTGGACAAATTAATTAAACATAATTCAAATTTAAAAAGACGGTAGAGTACTACTTCCTCCGTTCCATATTAGTTGCACCATTTGCTTTTTCACACTCCCCAATGTACGAATTGAACCATTAATATCTCTAATTATACATATCGAAAAATTACAAAAACCATAATTAATAAATTTTGAATCGAGATGATTCTAACAAGATCTCATATGACTATGTTTTAACTTTTAGATTACCGACAATATAAAAGTCAATTTGTTTAATACATAATACTGAAGTCAACAATGTTGCAAGTAAAAAAGAACGGATGAAGTACTTCCTCCGTTCCATATTAGTTGCACCATTTGCTTTTTCACACTACCCAATGTACGACTTGAATCATTAATATCTCTAATTATACATATCGAAAAATTATAAAAATTCAAAACTAATAAACTTTGAATCGAGACGATTCAAACAAGATCTCATATGACTATGTTTTAACTTTTAGATTACCGACAATATAAAAGTCAATTTGCTTAATGAATAGTACCGAAATCAACAATGTTGCAAGTAAAAAAGAACGGAGGAAGTATTATTTATGTCATTTGAAAATTGGATAATATCGAAACAATGTGTATCTATTCTTGGACGTAGTAAAATAATGAAGCTTGGCCGCCCCTATAAATAGACACATTCTCAATTAATAGGGATATACACGAACATCTCTATCATTAATAAATCTTTGAATAATGGAGAAAAGCCAATTAAACCCTCAAGCCCCCGTCTACATTCCTTCTGGTCTTCAGAAACCATTTAGCTTCCCATTCGGAGCCCCATTTGCTTACTATCCATCCTTCCAACAACAACCACATGTATTTTACTTCCATTTTCTTACTCCGTCAAAACCATTAACCCCTCCTTATTTCCCCAAAACTCACCTCTTTAATCCCCCCGCTTCTCCTACTTCCCCTTTGCAGCTGATTCAGCAATCTCCCCTCACTAACCCGGATCCTGTACCTGCTCCTTTCACAACCCGTAAATCCTTTACGGGTCGGACCCTGATCTCTCGTCGTTTTACCTCTTCCAACTGTCAATCTAAGTGGGTCATCAAGAAACACCCTCAAACTGTTAAAAAACAAAACCCACAATTTTCTCAAGTTGACTGTGCTAATACCCCATTGGCGTCTTACCCATTCGGCGATTGCACATCTTTAATGATCAGAAATATCCCAGCTCGTCTCAGGTTTGCATGTCATTCTATACTTTGTTTGATTCTACAATACATACTTATTTTGATGAATTAAAATATAAAACTGTGGAAATTATAGTAGGAGAGAATTGATAGAGCTTCTGGATGATCACTGTCGCCTGGAAAATGAAAAGCTTTCCATCACCTCTCCAGCTTCTGAATATGATTTTGTTTACCTCCCTTTTGATTTCAGGTAATAATTTAATGATATCACACTAAAATTAATACTCCCTCCTATTCTTTTGTTTTGTCCACTTAGGGTTTTGCACACATGCCGAGGCAACATTTTAATCTTTAATATCTTTAATTGTGTATAATTAAAAATTATAAAAATTTGATATTATTAATCTTTGCATTGAGACGAACAAAATAAGATCCCACATGACTATATATTACTTTATAGATTAAGAGAAAAATACAAATTAAGAGTGATTAGTGAATAGTAACCAAAAATCAAAGTGGACAAAACAAAAGAATAGGAGGGAGTATTAATTTTAATTCATAATTTTGATTTGGGAATTTAATTTGATACGTATATAAAAACGCAGGAAGAAAGGGAATTTGGGTTATGCATTTGTAAATTTCACAAGCTGGGAAGGAGCATCCAGGCTGTATAATGCATGGAAAGGTTTAATGAAATGGGAAAACTGCGGGTATGGAACCCAGAAAATCTGCCATATCGATCCTGCAAAATTCCAGGTACTCATAAAAAAATGAAATCATTATAAGTAATAGATTTTATTTGATTTGTTTTAATACAATGATTATTAATTTCAAATTTTTATAATTTTTACTAAAGAATAATTTGATATATTAAGGGTTAAAATGTTGTCTCGACAAGGGTAAAAATATTAAATGGCACATTTAGGCCGAATATAAGAGAGTATTTTTAAATTTTAGAAAAATTAACCATGACTAACATTTTCTTTTTTCTTGCAATAATACCAGTTTTAGTATAGTAGCTATTTTACCAAATTTTTTTTTTACATAATACTCTATAAAAAAATTTAAATTAGTTAGTTATTATTTATAGTTAATTAAAAGTTAATTTTATAATTTTTTATTTATAGTAATTTTTACCCTTAAATATTATGCTAATGGTTTTATATGATTTGAAAAAATAAAACAGGGAAATGAACTGAAGAATCACTTTGAAAGATCCGTATTTCAATGCGAAACGGATGACTTTCTGCCAGTGATGATACGCCCACCTAGAAACGGGTTAAATTCCGAGTTGACACGAGTCATTACATTGGGAACTCGTGTTTTGCCTTTAAGAATGAGAAATTAGGGTTACTCCCCTTTGCAGCCTACAGATAAAACTGTAGTAGGGTACTGTTAATAAAGTAATAGCTGATCCTAGGTAATGTAGTAGGGTTACTGTTTAGTTAGAGAATGGTGGTAATGTTATGATTAGTTTATAGAAAAAAGAGGTAGGGGGATATCTTTTGGATGTGATTTCAACACTCCAGGAGTAGGTTTCTAAACAAGGCCTAGGAGTGAAAAAAATCATGATCTTAGTATGGGATGGGATGGCATGTTAGGTCGGATATGGGGAAATGAAGATGAAAAACAAGCTTCCTTTAAAATGTTGTTTAAGTGTGTGTTGTTGTGTAATCATAAATCAAATTTTAGTTTCCCCATTTGTGTTAGTATTATCACTTCTTGCTTTGCTTGTGTTCTTTAGCATACACATTTCAACTTTTTTGTTTTATTATTATTACTTTCATACAACTCGTTATACTTCTATACTAGCATAATTTATCTTTCTGACTCATGCATAAAAAAATCATGATGTTAGAATGGGATGGGATGGCATGGCATGAGTCGGATACGGGGAAATGAAGATGAAAAACAAGCTTCTTTTGAGATGTTGGTTTAAGTGTGTGTTGTGTAATATAAATCAAATTTTAGTTTCCTCTTTTGTGTTAGTATTATTACTTACTTGCTTTGCTTGAGTCTTTAGCATCCACATTTCAATTTTTTTATGTTTTTTATTATTATTACTTCCATACTAGTCTATACTAGCATTATTTGTCTTAGAATGTAAAATGTAGATTTTTAGTAATTCCGAATCATGCATAAGAAATAAATACTACCTCCGTTTATATTTTGTGCAATTTTTGCCATTTTTATCCGCTAAAAATTATGTGCAATTTATTTTTTTCTTTTCTTTTTTAGTAAAAAATAACCTATCTAAATAACTATCCCATTATTTCTCTCTCCTTTAATTACCTATTACATTATTTTCTCTCTCCTTCTTTTCCCTAAATTACTTATCCTTACTTCCTCTCTCCTTCTTTCTCTTACTTACCTATCCCTACTTTCATCATTTTCTCTTTCATTCTTTTCCTTAATTATCTATACCTACTTCCTCTAATTTCTTCCTATAAAGTTTTGCATAGGCAACCGTGCTTGGGCTAAAAGTTGCACATAAATATAAACGGAGGTAGTATATTATGAGTTTATGTTTTATTCGTCTTAGAATGTAGATTTTTAATATGTAATTTTTATAATTTGATAAATTGAACATTAAATTACGTAGAAAAAAAAATGTAGCAAGTATTAGAAACCAAGGAAGTACATTATTACAATGTTTGGAAATAAATATTCTATTTGTCAAAATAAATTAAAATTAAGTTTTGATTTGAGACACCTTTTTGCCGTCAATTTGAAAAATAATGAGTTTGATGATTTCAAAATGACTTTCTAAATTTTTTTGTTTTTTAATTTTAAATGTGAGATTATTAATAAATATATATAGATATATGAAGATGTAAATCACATTTTGGTTTCTTTACATTCATTTAAATAGTTTTGATATAATAGTTGCAAGATAAATTCAATCTGTGATTTCAATTTTTATTTATTTAAATTTTAAACAAAAAGGGGTTTAATGTATGGTAGGAAAACATGAAATCATATAATAAATAAATGAAATTTAATGTTTATGATGTTCATTTACATGTATCTAATGTAAATACACAGTTATATAGATTAGATCGTAAGTGTAACAATTTTTATGAATTCTATTATTAGTTACTAAAAGAGAATGATTTTAAATGAAGATATGAATAAAGACGAATCAAATAAAATTCAATTTGACTATATTTTACATTGTATATGAATTAGTATATACTAAAAAAGATATGTTAATAAATTAACAACTATTAAAATTCAAAGGAAGTATATTAGAATATTTATAAATTTTCTTGTTCATATGATAAATTAATCAAGACAATAAAATTTTTTGTTTGTTACCTTACTTTATTTTGAATTTCAAGAATAATTACTTTATTTGTGAAATCAATAATACATTTTGTATTATGATACATTTTCTAAACTAAAACCATTTTTATTTATAAGGAAATTAATTAGGTAAATAAGTTCTTTGCATTAAAATTTTATTATTAAATCACCTATTTTAAAAATATAAAAAATAGATTTTGGAAACACTATAAATCTAAATGCTGGTTGTTTAGGTCAAGTCATTTTGTTTTATATAATAACGCAAGTTACGCAACATATCAGTTTCAAATAAGGATCTTCCTTACACTACAATATATTAGCATTTTAATATTTGTACTTTATTATCTCTCTAAAAAAATTAATTATTTTATTTTTCTTTTCGCTAATTTTTTCAATGGAATGACATGTGGAATATATTCTATATGCCAAGCAATAGGTTTCTATCAGTAGAAAGCATCCACCTAGAATATGTAAATGGAGTATGTAATAAATAGAGTATGTAATGCATCCTTTAATCGTGTATTAATCATAATGTATTACTTCTAAATTGTACAATTAATTATAAATATATTTGTATCAAATATATACGATGTAATTATTGATTGTCTTGATTAAATTAAACAAAGTTATCTATTAGTGACATATACTTCTTCGTGTAATAAAAATTAAATAATAATAGGGGTTTGTGGTGCAGCTAGGTTGAACAAAGTTTGGTCTAAATCGGAAATTAAATTGAACCAAATCTCAATTTCAAAATCACTCCAGAACGCAAACTATACCATGACCGAAAATCATAATTATTTTTTTTTTAAAAAATATAGGTTGCCACCTAAATATATCTAGATTTAGTTATTTTTATAGTAATTTAATGATATTGATCCAATTACCATTACTCTACATTTTTTGTTTGGTATGATTTTAGGTTATCCCAATTCGATTCTTGAGGGTAATGGATACTCTTACTTTGTTACCACTCATTTATGTTAAATAACAAATTTCCTTTCTATGATTAAATAATTATTTCCCTTATATTTTCATACCAAACACCGTACAACTACAACTCATACCCCTACTAGACCTGGGAAAACGGTCGGTCGGACGGGTTACGGGTCGGGTCACTTTCGGGTCGGGTCACTCTCGGTTCCGGGTCGGTCGGTTTGACCCAACGGGTTATGACTTACGAAATTTTAAAAAATGACTTTTTCATATTTTATTATTTATGAAACTTTTTTAATAAAAAATTATTTTTCATCCCTATGACGTTAATCCACATATCAATTAACACGGTATTAAAGCCTTATATGTGATTGAATTCATGTTATAGGAAATCAGTAATTGCGACGTTCGTTGTCTACTCTTTAAAGCTCTATGTATAGTTGGATTTGTAAGATACGTGTCACATTAAAGAAACCAGATGTGCAATAATCTAAAACTAGTTGGTATATCAGGTTCATTTAAGTGTAAAGAAAATAAGTGAATTAATTTATTTAAAGGACTTGTAATATACGTGCTTTATAAAAAGTTATTGCGTTTATTAAAGTTGTAACGTTGGACAAAAATGACGTTAAATATCTTCTCATTTTCTCATAAAAAATATTTTCACAATTTCAAGTTGAAAAGATATACAAATAACTAAGTACTTATTTCGATTTATAAGATACACGTTTTATAATCTAAGCTAGGGACATTTCTTTTCTAAAAAGCTCATTCAAATGTGCAAAATGTTCTTATAAATTATATCGATTTGCTTACTGAAATGTAAAAGAACAAAAAACTCATTTGACTGATTTAACAAGATATATGTATTCAATTAAGATGATTATAATTTTTTTAAGAAAAATATTTACGATGGATAAAAAGATGTTAATTGCGTATTTTTAAGATCTATTAATGAGTTTTAAGGTTCAAATGATATAGTCAATATGTTTAGATAGTTGAAAAAAAAAATTTAATTTGAAATGAATTCTAACATTGAGATTACTCTAAATATTGACTTTAGACCTGTCAAAACGGGTCGGTCGGGTCGGTTGCCGGTCGGGTCATTTTCTGTCGGGTAATTATCGGGTCGGTCATTATTCGGGTTAAGTTGCTTTCGGATCGCTCGGGTTCGGGTTTTAGCGGGTTGGGTCTCGGGTCCATTTTCGGGTCGGATCAAATTTTCCCAGGTCTAACCCCTACCCTTAGTCCTCTTTAACATTTTCCTTTTCATTACATTTTACTTTCTCTGTTCCATATTAGTTGCACCATTTGCTTTTTCACACTCCCCAATGTACAAATTGAATCTTTAACATCTATAATTATACATATCGAAAAATTAAAAAACTCAAAATTAATAAACTTTGAATCGAGACGATTCAAACAAAATCTCATACGACTATGTTTTAACTTTTAGATTACCGACAATAAAAATTCAATTAGCTTAATGAATAATACCACAGTCAACAATATTGCAAGTAAAAAAGAGAACAGAGGAAGTATATTCTCATACCAAACAAACACCCCTTAGAACAATTGTTAGCTTAACTTTTTAAGAAGGAAATTAAACAATGGTCCAAATTAGTTTATTTAAAAGTACAACCACATGAAGTGGAAAAAACACTGATAAATAAATGTCTGTCACAAAAGAAAAAAATAATACATTTAAAAATTTTGAATGTAAATTGCTATTCCGTCCTGTGGTGCAATCTCAAATAACAGAAAAGAAGAAGATCAGGTTGACAGAAGGTAGCAACGAAAAGGCAGAAAACAAAACATTACCCAAACAATGGTGTGTCGTAAAACATGGGAATACGAAAGCTGCAGATATGGTGCCCTATTTCCTTATTTATGCAAACATTTTTCACAATTATGTCCTCTTTTTTGTATTTTACTTTTCTACATTATAACATTTGTAATAATTAATTAATTGTGTATGGGAATTGGAATGATGATCTTGTGATTGGAATAATATTTTATTTTTCCTATTTCCTAGCTCAATTTGTATTCCATAGTTTTAAAAGTATACTCCCCATTTAAATTTTTTAATAATATAATACCCACCAATTTGCATATTTTAAATTCAATAACAAAATATATTAGATTCTAAGTGCTTCCGATCAATTCCCTAATCCTCTATATTACTTATATAATTATACTTATATTAAGAATAATGAGATCCTTCCTCTCTTTCTCTCACTAAAAACACCATAATTTCAACATTTGGTTTGGGGCTGTCATCAATGTTTTGGTTGATGGTAACTGGTAAACCCCTAATTTGTCTATTTTTAACTTTTTGAATATAATTAAAATAAATATTTGTTCTTTTCGTATAGGAGAGTTGATTCTAACCATGTCTCTTCGGAGACATCTGATAAAATTGGAACGATACAGAGTTGATTCTAACCATATTTTAGGTTTTGATCTCTCTTCTTGTGAGTGTATGAAGTTATGAAGTTTGATTTCTAATTGAAATGTTGATAGAGATTAATGCGATAATACAACAGACATTAAAATTTTAATTACCATCAACTGCATCAAATTCAATTATATCTCAAGACTACAGTAAATTGAAAGACCCCCGCTCAAAAGGTTGTGTCAAACAGTGATGTGGAAGAGGATATTCAGAATTGTCAAATCTCACATACAATGATCGTAGTTTTGTTAATATAAAACTATATTGGGTTAAAGTTATTATGTACCTGCTAATTTTTATCTCTGTAAATATAATATGACTCATTATTAATGAATCAGGTTTTATAGAAATTTTTTAAAAATAAGGAGATCATAACCATAGCTTAGTCCAATAATAATCTTAGTCCAATTCAGTATGCTTATCTAGTCCTATTGACCTTAGTATCCTCCAATTTGTACTTCCTTTGTCCATCTCATTGTATATCATTTTATATTGGGTTAAAGTTGTTATGTACTTCCTTTGTCTCTCTAATATTTCATCATTTTTAGTTTTGTACAATGACCCATCATTTTTTAAATATCTATACATTTTAACTATTTTTTTATTTGATTCGTAATTTATTCTGTATTCCTATATATTATTAAATATTTATCTGTTCATTAAAAAATATAATAGAGAGATAAAAGAGTAAATAACTAAATATTACTACTTAACATAGAGTTAAATGTATGCTTATATTAAAAGAAAGTAAACTTTAAATGACGCAAAGTAAATTAAACAGGTCAAAATAGCAAATGATGTTAAAAACGGACTCAAAATTGAGTAGGCAATTGCTTCCTCTAGTATCAAATATTCTATCTACATTTTTGTTTTTTATGCTGCAATACATAATCTAATCTTAAATATCTTTAATTTTATATGATAAAAGATTCTTAAAAACTAATAAAATGAAAATATATGCATCAAGACATATCAAAAAAATTAAAAAAATTACATTTGACTATATTTTACATTATACATAGAGAATTATATAACCAATAGGATCAGTTGATGAACACTATTAGTTGTAGCAACTAGCAACTACTCCCTCCTATTCATTGAAAAACAGGACATTTACTTATTCACGATATCTATAGTATATATTCAATGCGCTTAATATTTATTATTCAAAAAGAAACATTATAAAAGTCGATATTAATTTAATTTGTATTGAGATGAATCAAACAAAATCTCACTTAACTATGTTTTGATTTATTATTATTATTAAGAAAATATATAAAAATTAAGAATAATCTATAAATAAAGACTACTAATGAAAAAACAAGACTGACACATGTCAAACTCTCATTCAATATTTTCCCGCTCATTTATGCTGTCTTGACAGCTGATTATTCATTGAAAATCATTTCCTAAAATACTAGAATTTATTTAAGGTGCAGAATGATTTGGTCAACTTTATTATTTTTCAATATGATTCCTATATTATTTCTAAACTAAAATGTGATTGAATGTAACTCAGTATTATTTTTCAATATGATTTCCAAAATAAAATAAAATAATATTTTGATATAACAAAATTATTTTTCAACTTTATTTATCAGCTGATAGAATAATATTGTTCCTAAATTTATAAACACGTGTACTTTTTTGAATTTAATTAATTACCAGGCATAAAATAATTATAATATCATCATCTTTGTGGGAAAACATATACTTTAAACTTTTTACAGCATGTTTATGGAAACATATATATAGAATATTATACAAATATAAAATTAACTCAAAAACTTATTTTTTCATTTTCGTGGATGATACAGATATCTATCTAGTAAGTGAATAGTGTAAAAAAGTAAATGTCGAATCTTGTGAATAGTTTGGAGTATTAAATTCAAAGACGAAGTAATGAAGTACTACTCCACAGACCACTATACTACAATCATCATCATACAAGATACTCATTGAGAAATATTTTTGCCATTTGGCACTTCCTCAATCATTTGTGCCAAATGTGAATTTATGAATATCTTTCATAAGAAAAGTTAAACAATAAAAAATTTTATGAATCTACATTAATTATTACTCCCTCCGTTTTCAAATGTTCTTCCCATATTTTTTGCATAGTTTTCAAAGTAAATTTTGAGCCTAAATATCTCTAAATACGCATCATAAAAAATTATAAAAAATATATAATAAAAAAGTCTACATTAAGACGAATCTAACGAGATCTCACATGGATATATTTTGACTTCTATATATGTCTTAAAAATGTCAATCAAATTTCTCATTCCAAAATAGAATATTCTAAATGGGAAGAACATTAGGAAACGGATGGAGTATTAAATAATAATAAAAATAAATCAATAAAAAATTACATCTTTCAATTATCTCTAGGTTGTTTGGAAAAGGAGATTGGATTGGATCTTTCATTTCATATTCTCAATTAACTCTCCTAATTGAACATAATAATATCTAAATTGATTATTATTAAATAATAAAAAAAATCAATAAAAATTAGACCTTTTAATAATCTATAGGTTGTTTAAAAAAGAGATCGGATGAAATATTAGTTGGAGAAAAATTCTCACATAAAATTCTTTCATTTCATATTCTCAATTAATTAATTCTCCTAATTGAACATAATAATATCTAAATTAATTGTTAATAATTAATAATAAAAATAAATCAATACAAAATTAGACCTTTCAATTATCTCTAGGTTGTTTAGAAAATGAGATTGGAAGACATATACTATAAATATACACTTATTGCTTGATAATATTGGATATCACTTAAAAATTTTGGTCAAATTATAAAGCATTATTTATTTGTTGATGCAAAAATGAGTTTACCATTTAAAAAACTTACCAAAATTAAAATCAAAGGGTTTATTCGAAATTAAGACTAAAGTTATATATACATGGAAATCAATGGAAGATATGGGTAAGGGACAAGATAAAGAAACTGCGTTACACATGATCTTGATGGATCATGACGTAAATTATTTTGTTAATCTGTAATAAACTATTTTGATTCTTACATCAATTATAATTTAATTTCGCATGAACTGTACATATGATCAACTTTTGTAAGTAAAAAAAAAAAAAGTAAAAAATGTTTGAATTCCACTACATCATACCGCTAATATTTAATAAATATTAAACTTTCAATTTCACATCTCTAATTTTAACCATAACACAATAATATTACTGCTAACGTTAAAAAAATTAAACGCAATCCGTGCGTAACACACATACTTCTATAATATTGGAAGTAATTCATATATTTTCCAAATTATATTTAGTATTTATATTGTGTTACCCCTTTTATCTTCCCTTTATGCAATTCCTCTTTCTGTAACCCCACTACTTTCCAGTTCTCTCCTTACTCAAGCACCAACAATGGTGGATTTGCAACCCATCTCCATCCACAACAATAATAATACATCCTCTGAACAATTAAACTCATCTTCTTCTAATTCTCCAACTTCTCCTCTCCCTCCTTATTTACCCCATCTTCTCTATCATCCTCCAACGTCAAACCCTCCAACCCACTTTGATGAACCCATGATCAATCATCCTCAGATCTCCTACTATTACTACTACTACCCTTTTTCATGTTGGTTTCCTTCTAATCAGTTTTATGGTCTTCCACCCACAGCGAATTTTCAACTTCCATCCATGGATGTTCCTGTTTCCGTACCCGTTTCGGTCGTCAACACACCATACGACGTCGTTCACCTTCAACCACCGCCTGTGAAGAAATATGTGAATGATTTTCATTACAAGAAGAAGGGAAAGTCGTATAAGAAGCATTCATGGAAACCCAAACCCGTTAAGAAAGAGTTAGCTGTGAAATCGGATCATCCGACTGGATCCGGTTCCGGGTCTGACGATTCTACTGCTCATCCACCTTCACTACCATGTGGTGCCCATTTGGGAAAGTGTACTTCTGTGATGGTCAAAAACATTCCAAATTCTCTGAGGTCTTTTTATATTCCATGTTTTAATTTATTGCTTTCCTTCTCATTAAATTCCGCCTCTTAAATAATAAATGCAATAAATACTGCATAAATTTGCAACTAATCAATTTCATGCAAAAATAGTAAAGTCATATGTTCAATTTTGGGTATTTTGTAAGTAATATCTATATTTATTATTATTAATATTAAAATTGATGAATTAATTAATGATAACAGTAGAAGATCATTGATGAATATGTTGGACCACCATTGCCGGAAAGTGAATGGAGATTATAAGGATAATAATAAAAGTACAAACCCTTGCGCTTCTCAATATGATTTCCTTTATCTCCCCTTTGATTTCAGGTACGTGTTACATAAATTAATTAGTACTATATTTACAATTTAATTTAATAAGGTTTAATTCAAGGCTGGCCCTAAGGTAGGCAAGAAGGGCCGTCGTCCAGGGCCTCATATCAAAAAGCAAAATTATTAGTTGTTGAAGGTCCATATAGGTGGTCCATATAGGTTATAAATTGCAAAGAAAAAGGCCCAATGCGCTATTTCGTCCAGGGCCCAGAAAATCTAGGACCGGCCCTGGTTTAATTTAAAACTAGAAGATAAATATTTGAAGTAATTATTATTATTATTATTTTTAACAGGCAACAACAGAATTTAGGGTATGCTTTTGTTAATTTTACTACTGAAGAAGCAGCTTTAGAATTTCGTCATTGTTGGAATGGGAAAGGGTGGGAAGGTTCGCACAAAGTCTGCCAAATTAGTCAAGCAAAGTTGCAAGTAAAGTCACTTTCTTAATGCTTTTAATTATAATGATCATATGATTTTAATTTGATGCAAATTAATTAGTTCTAATTAATGTTGATGTATTTGATGATTAATGTAGGGTTTGGAGAATTTGAAGAGACATTTTGTGGGTTCATCATTCTATTGCAAGTCTCAAGAATATCTACCGGTAGAATTCGCGCCGCCTCGTAATGGTTTGAATGGTGGTGGTTGCAATATGATGACTATTGGTAAATGGTTTCGTAAACCCATGTTAAGTTGGAGGGTTAAGTCTAAGAGTGCTGTCATTCCACCTCGTCTAATAAGGGGTTAGTTAATCATAAGTCATGAATAATGATATAGTTGTGTGTTGTTGTAGACTTGTAGTTGTATGATCAGTGTTTCATTAGCTAGCTTCTTATGTTTAAGACAATGGCCTGTGTTTTAATTCTCCCCATGGTTACCAATTTGGCCAAGGGGTGAAATAGAAACATGGGTTTATGTCTATGTCTGAGTTTAGATTTCTAGATGTGATACTTGTTTAAACTGGTGTAATATGCACTAGTTTGTGCAAGATGTGTTGTGTTTGTGTGTGTGTGTACCAGCTTGTAATGCTAATCATTGCTTTTAGTGACTGTTCTATATCAAACCTTATTTCTATTTCTTGGGTTGTTTTTGTACTGCTTCAACTGTTAATTAGTTTGTGATGGACTAAATTGTGGAATTGGGATTTATTAGCAATTAACACAAGGCCTAAATTTAGGTAAGGACTAAGGAGTATTAGTTTGTGATGGACTTATATGTTAGCGATAATGGTCTTTTAAGAAACCATCTCTCTTAAACATTTGTGTTGAAATATTGGCCGAGATTAATGTAATACAATTCATGTACATTGACTGCAGTAGCTGCTTTGCAGCTGTTACCACAGTTGCGAACTTGCGATGCATCCGAGACTTTGCCCTATGGCGTGGAGGTATTGATTTAGGTTGAATGCTTATCAATGGTATGTAGACTTGTAGTGTTTTCAATCTATATGATGCGTTTGATATATTTCCTCCGTTACATTATACTGATAGTGATAATTTTCTAGACAATATGTCACAATCGAGTGAGATTATTTTTCGAACCAAAGAAGTGTTTAACCTGCTCAGAGCTTATATATGATGAAGTGAACATGATGTTGGTATGTGTACAAACGAAGTGTATATAATACTTTTACTAATCCCATTTGTTATCTGTAATGATATTTGTATTGTGAATTGTGATGTTCTTAATTTTGGATCAAAGTAGATGTTGGGGAGCCCTCTGATGTTTTCACCTTAATTTTATTCAAATACTGTCAAGTATTCTATTATGAGAAAACTTAATTAGTTTTATCACATTAAGATAAATAAACAAAATAAATTTTTAATAGTTATATATTTTTTTCATGCTATTAAAGAATATTAATTTTAGTTTAATATCTTTAATTTCATATGATACAATTGTTTAAAAAGTTAATATTATGAAAATACGTACTAAGATTTAATATGCATTAAATAATAACTCTCTTGACTATGTTTTACATTATACGTGGAGAAATATACTTTTTCCGTTCCATAATACTTGTTATATTTAACTTTTTTACTCAATTTAATGTACTATATATTTTGTTTATTTATATGACAAATTATACACATTTTAAAAAATAGAAAATTTACTTAGAATAATCCAATCTATTTACCTACAATAATCTCACCTATTGAATAACCATGAATAATCCTAATTTTAAGGGGATTTGCCTAGAGTAAACTTGTGTTACTCGATGACCTGCTGTAGTGAATTGAAAATTAATTTAAAATTAGAAAAAAGATTTAAAATTTACATAAAAATTCTAAATAATAAAAAAAATAAAAGTTGAAATTATCTTTTTAACATTTTTTTTGACATTTATTTTAATTTATCTTTTTCTTTTAAAAATTAAAAGTTCTTATAGCAAGTCACCGGGTTTATTCTAGGAAAATACCCCTTAAAGTTGAAATTATTAACGATTAATTAATAGGTGAGATTATTGTAGAAAAATCACGAATAAGTTGGATTATTCTATGTAATTTTCCTTTTAAAAATTATAAAGAGTTTATATTATGAAAGTATGCGATTAAACGATTCAAATAAGATCTCACTTGACTATATTATTTTTTACATATTAGCCGCAAGCCCACAATATATAAAATAAGTTTAAATGATGAATAGTGCGAAAAAACAAAATATAGCAAGTATTTCGAAATGGAAGAAGTATATTAAATAAAATAAAGTTGATGAACAATAGTTGCTATATGTCTATATGAATAGGAGTTGCTAACTTGCTATATGAACTATAACAAGTAACAACTATTAAAACGAAGAAGATAATTTAGTTGAATAGGGTTTGACTTTTAAAAAAATGGTTTGTACTTGTACAACGTCGTAAGAAAAGGAAAAATGTGGATTGTTTAGGCGAATTTGGTTGCTCCTTTTTGGTTTTGTTTTGCAGTTTTCTAATTGTATGCTATGTATGTTGTTCAGGCTTTTCAGGTACTATGAACTATGAACTATGGTTTCAGCTTTGTCTTTTAGTTTCTTACGCTGTTCTATGCTTCCAAGTTTTGGACTTAATACTTTAATAGTATGCCAATTTGCAAATCTGAAATCTGAATTCACAGTTCCAGTAAACTGCATGCTGCTGCTATTTCTATAAATAACTTGTTTAATTTGCTTGCTTACTATTTCTGTTGGACATTTAGTGTATAATAATAATCCTGAATATTTGATCACCAAGTACTACTAAGGTAGTGGGACAGTTTAAGTCCGTAATATATCGATTAAAGCTATAATAATAGTGGGACAATATACGTATTAATTTACGAGGTCCAAATAGGTGTTTTAAGATAACATAAGAAAACAAGGGAAAATGGGCAGAAGGTTAGCGCCGAGTCGGCGCTCCCTTGTGTAGCCTCGTCGCCGACTCGGCGCTTGGCTACTGGAAAAACAGGTTTGAGGCAGAGACTTGGCGCCGAGTCGGCGCCCACTTTTGTGGGCTCGTCGCCGACTTGGCGATAGGTCACTGGAAGTGACCGTTGCCTTTTTCTTCTCGTTTTCTTGTGTTTAATGCCTAGGATCCTTTTGATTACACTCTTAAATCTGATGTTACAAGAGTATAATTGTGTGATTATGCCCATGAATGACCAAGATTAATGTCATTCAATTGCATGATCATGAATTGGGTCATTAAGGTGATTAAAGAGCCATAGGCTCCTCTTGACTATAAATAGAGGGCATTGGCTTAGAGATTTCTTGCACCTTTACAACAAATCTCTGAATTCTTTCTTCTCTAAGTTCTTCTCATTTGTCTTGTGCACTCAAGAGAGTAATTAACTTTTGTGTGCATGATCCTTTGCTTATGATTCCATAAACACATAGCTATTACATTATATTCCCTAAGTACTAAGGGCATATAAGAGTTGTTTGTATCTCGTTGTGAATTTCCACATCCAAACCCAAGTACCGTTGTGGGGGAAATATCACAAAAGGAAAGTGATCACACGCCTACAACTTGTATCAAGTTTCCGGGTAACAAATCGTGTTACAAACTTATCTTCACTTTCCATTAAGCATTGTAATTGAGTTGTAATTTCATTTTTGTCATCTTAAAGGGGTTTGAAACAAATTCCCGTTTGTAATTTGGTTACATTATATACCATTTGTAATAATCTTTTGTGATACCTTCACCGATGGCATCAATGAAGGACTTTACATCTAACTTTGCTAAGTTAGAAAAGTTTGTCGGCGTCGACTTTAGACGTTGGCAAAAGAAAATGATGTTTATGCTCACTACTCTTAATGTGGCTTATGTTATAAGCTCACCCAAACCGGAAGTTGCTAAGTCGGATGATCCGGAAACGGTGATTCCGGAAACGGAGGATGCAAGCTCCAAAAAGTTCCTTGTAAGTAATTTTAATTCGTATAAAATGGTAGAAGATCGCCCTATAATTGATCAATTTCATGAACTACAAAGGATGCATGCTAATCTAAAATTGCATAAAATTGAAATTGATGAAGTGTTTTTGGTTTCAAGCATAATAGACAAATTGCCTCCTTCTTGGAGGGATGTTAGACATGCTCTTAAGCATAAAATGGAGGAGATTACACTCTCCGACCTTGGACAACACATTATTGTCGAGTCTAGCATCCGGGTTCATGAGAACCGGAAGGATGATAATCCTAATGTACCAACAATTAACATGGTTGGGGAAGGGAAACCACAATCCCGTCCCGGAGATAAAAGGAAGAGGAATGACTCTTCAAAGGGGAAAGCTACTAATCCCAATGCCGAAAAGGTATGTTGGGAATGTGGAAAGCCCGGGCACCGAAGGAAGAATTGCTTCGTTCTAAAGAACAAGCAAAAGAAAGCCAAGGGGAATGGTCAAGCTTCTACTAGCAAGGGACCACCCACACAAGGTAATCTTGCATATTTTGATGAAAATTCTAATATGAGTTTTTCTACTATGAATACTAATATTAGTGCTTTGCAGGATGATACCTTGGCTTGGTGGATCGATTCGGGGGCTTCGAGACATGTGTGTAATTCTACGCAATGGTTCAAAACCTTTAACAAGGTTGTTGATGGGGAGCATCTCTACATGGGAAACAATGCACCTATCAAGGTCCAAGGCAAAGGACAAGTTGAATTATTGTTTACTTCGGGGAATCTTTTAGTTTTAAGAGATGTGTATTTCACACCCGAAATAGGTAGAAATTTAGTCTCGGGTCCTATATTGAATCGATTAGGCTACAAACTAGTGTTTGAAGCCGATAGGTGTATTATCTCTAAAAACAATTTGTTTATTGGGCGTGCTTATTTATGTAATAGTTTGTTTAAGCTATCTTTAGATTTGAATAAAAACACTATTTGTAATGTTTCTTCTATGAATGAAAGTGATGATTTGCACTACTTATGGCATGTTAGACTAGGACACGTTAATTTTGATAAAGTTTCGTTTATGTCCAAACATGATTTAATTCCAATGTGCAATAAAATGTCTAAAAATTGCAAAACGTGCATGTTAAATAAGATCACTAGAACACCTTTTAAAAGTGTTGAAAGAAAAACCGAAATTTTGGAGTTAATCCATAGTGATCTTTGTGATTTTCATAGTACACCATCTTTGGGAAACAAAAAGTATGTCATAACTTTTATTGATGATTTCTCAAAGTTTTGTTATGTTTATCTTTTGCATTCAAAAGATGAGGCTTTTGAACATTTTAAGATTTACAAACAAGAAGTAGAAATACAAATTGGTAGTAAACTTAAAAGGTTAAGAACCGATAAAGGAGGTGAATATTATGATCCGCTTTACTTTAATTCAATGGGTATTATTCATGAAACAACCGCCGGTTATGCACCACAATCTAATGGTGTGGCGGAGAGGAAAAACCGTACTCTACAAGAGATGGTTAATTCCATGTTATCCTACTCGGGCTTGAGTGATGGATTTTGGGGTGAAGCAATGTTGACGGCTTGTCACATTCTTAACCGAGTTCCAATGAGAACGAATAAGGAAACTCCTTATGAACTTTGGTACAAAAAGAAGCCAAACTTAAGTTATCTTAAGGTTTGGGGTTGTAGGGCCATTGTAAGAGTGCCCGGCAACAAGAAAAAGAAGCTCGGAGAACGTGGGCTTGAGTGCATCTTTATAGGCTATGCTATTCATAGCAAAACCTATAGGTTCTATGTTATAGAACAAAATGACTATATATCGATTCATTCGATTATAGAGTCAAGAGATGCCATTTTTGATGAAAATAGGTTTTCATCATTGAGTAGACAAAGACATCTACAAAGTTGTACCAATGATGATGTTGATGAAAGTCAACAAATGGATGAACTTGATTTAGTTGATCCTATTCCTAAACGGAGTAAGAGACAACGGAAAGCGAAGAGCTTTGGACCGGATTTCCAAGTATACTTGGTTGAAGGTGATAGAAGTGAAGTATCTTCTAGCGTTCACTAGTGGAAAAAACCTTAAGGGCTGCGGTTTTTTAGCCCCTTTGGGCTGCGTATTTTGACCCCAGCCATTATTGGAGCAGCCCAAAGTAATAATTAAGGGCTGCGGTCAAAATACGCAGCCCAAAATAAGGAAAGGGGCTGCGGACAGGTCAAAAAACCGCAGCCCTTTAGTCTTTTTTCAAAATAAAAAAAAAACCATTAGGGGCTGCGGACATATACAAAAACCGCAGCCCTTTTAGTCATTTTAGAAAATAAAAAAAAAAAATCAAAATCTTAAACGAAATAAAAAACATCAAACGAACAAGAACATCAAACATAAAAAAAACGAAATAAGTACAGATCTGAACATCCCAATGCAAACGAACATAAAACATCAAACGAACATACAAAAAATGATTGAAAAAATGAAACGAACATAAAACATCAAACGAACATACAATCAAAAACGAAATCGAAATAACAAATTTATACAAAAAACCACTAGTGGAAAAATGATTGGAGAAATCTTCATTAAATCTTCAACCCTTCGACCAAATCTTCATCAAATCGTCATTGCCAAATCTTCAACCCAGAAATCTTCAACAAATTGAACTCAGATTCCAGATCCCAGATCCAAAAAATTGAAAAAAAATAATAAGAAAAAAATTGAAAAAATTAATAGAACCAAACAGATAGAAATTGAAAAAAAAATGAAATTAAGAAAATGAAAATCGTACCTGGGGGCTGGGTGAAGATCTGGAAAATGATGATTTGGTTCTATTATGTTCGAAAATGTTCAAAAATTTGGTCGCATTTTAGGGTTCGAAAATGTTCGAAAATCTGGGTGAAGATCTGAAAATGTTCGAAGAGAGAAGGCGCCGTGAAGAGAGAAGGCGCCCTGAATTCTGGGTGAAGATGAAGGAATTAGGGTTTGAGTTGGGGATGAAGAGAGAAGGCGCCCTGAATTCTGGGTGAAGATGAAGGAATCGCATTTTAGGGTTTGAGTTTGAGGAAGAAAACGGTTTGAGGATGAAGGGATGAAGAGAGAAGAAGGCGCCGTGCGTATTTTTTGATGAAGAGAGAAGGCGCCTTGAAGGAATTAGGGTTTGAGTTTTAGGATGAAGGAAGATAAGGAATTTAAGAGAGAGGAAGAAAACGGCTGCGTGAAGGAAATGGGCTGCTCGCATTTTAGGGTTTTTTTAGCGTTTTTAAGGGTTTTTTTAGGGAAATGAATATTGGGCTATTTAGGGCTGCGGACATCCCATAAAACCGCACCCCCTTTGCTTAATTTTTTTTTTTTAATTTCCTTATTAATATGGAATAATTAAGGGCTGCGGACATTAATTAAAACCGCAGCCCCTTTGCTTTAATTATTTTTTTTTTTTAATTTTTTTTTAATTTGGAAGAGTTAAGGGCTGCGGACATCCAAAAAACCGCAGCCCCTTTAGTATTTTTTTTTTGATGAATTTTTTAAGGGGTTAAGGGCTGCGGTCATTGCCAAAAACCGCAGCCCCTTAGTACTTTTCTTTTTTCCAGCTTTTTTATTTCTCAAATGGGCTGCGTTTTCCTAACAACCGCAGCCAATAAGCAGCAGCCAATAGCTTTTTTTCCACTAGTGGTTCCATATTTGTATAACGTGGAAGGTGACCCATTGACTTATAGCGATGCTATGGCATCACATGATAGCGCTTTTTGGAAAGAAGCTATTGATGATGAGATGCAATCCATCATGGGAAATAACACTTGGGTGTTAGTGGATCTTCCTCCGACTTGTAAACCAATCGGTTGCAAGTGGATTTTCAGAAAGAAAATGAAAATCGACGGTACTATTGATAAATTCAAAGCCCGTTTAGTGGCTCAAGGCTTTAGACAAAAGCACGGTATCGATCATTTCGATACATATGCACCGGTTGCAAGAATAACCACTATTCGGTTATTGGTAGCGTTAGCTACGGTCTATCATCTAGAAATACATCAAATGGATGTTAAAACCGCATTTCTATATGGGGAATTAGATGAAGAAGTTTATATGAAACAACCCGAAGGGTTTGTTTTGAAAGGACAAGAACAGAAGGTGTGTAAACTTGTCAAGTCTTTATATGGACTTAAACAAGCACCTAAACAGTGGCATCAAAAATTTGATGAAACTATTTTGTCCTTTGGATTCAAGTTGAATCAAGCCGATAAGTGTGTATATAGCAAGTTCGATAGCCATGGTAATGGCGTTATCATTTGCCTATACGTTGACGACATGCTTATCTTTGGAACGTGTATAACACAAGTCCAAGAGACAAAAGACTTTTTGTCTAGATCCTTTCAGATGAAGGATATGGGGGAGGCTGATGTGATCTTAGGCATTAAGATCATAAGGCAAGGGAACCGTATTAAGTTAAGTCAGGCTCACTATGTTGAGAAGATACTTAAGCGGTTTAATATGCTTGATAAAGCGCCGGTCTCTACTCCCATGGAACCGGGTATGAAGTTTGCAAAACATACCGGTCAGCCAATTTCACAATTAGAGTATTCAAAGGTCATAGGATCTTTGATGTATGCTATGACTAGTACAAGGCCTGACATAGCATTTGCGGTGGGTAAACTTAGTAGATTTACTAGTAACCCAGGTCCCCATCATTGGATGGCGATAAGGAGAGTATTAAGATACTTGTTGCGTACCAAGGATTTCGGTATTACGTATAGCGGGGAACCTCCTATTCTAGAAGGTTATTCTGACGCTAGTTGGATCACGAATGAAGAGGACAACTCTTCTACTAGTGGATGGGTGTTTGTTTATGGGGGAGGTGCCATTTCTTGGTCTTCTAAGAAACAAACATGTATAGCCGACTCTACGATGTCAGCTGAGTTTATCGCTCTTGCTTCAGCAGCTAGTGAAGCAGAGTGGTTGAGGAATCTCATGTTTGAGATACCTTTGTTACCTAAGCCAATTTCACCGGTGGCGATTCATGCGGATTGCATGACGGCTTTAGGTAGAGCTTATAGTCAAGTATATAATGGTAAGTCTCGTCATATTGCTCTAAGGCATAGCCTTGTGCAAGGACTTATCATTAACGGGGTCATAACTTTTGACTATGTGAACACTAAGTTCAATGTGGCGGATTCGTTTACGAAAGCCATGAATAGAGACTCAATTGAGAAAGCCTCAGTTGAGATCGGTTTATGTCAGTAAAATCATTTGGGAAAGCCCAATTCACGCATGAGTAACATCGTGTCTGAATTCAATGTGGTAAAGTCCTCTTGGTTTTTGTTAAAGCAACTCGTGCATGACCCATCGTTGCTTTGTACCGTGATGGAATAAGGTAGTCGTCTTGAAAGTTCTCAAGATCAAGAGTTGAAGAGCTCTTGGTGTTATATCCACGTCACGGGGATATGTCTTATACGTAATGAGAACCTACCTATATAAGTTTGAAGTGTGGCCGCTTCAAGTAGTCAAGATTGGCATAATGACTATGATAAACTTATGAATAAGATACGGACACGGCCTTATAATGTGTCAAGTTAATAACTTTGTGTTATTTGTTTTGTGTGTACTACATCTTCAAGTGGTTGGAAGGGTCATTTGATTCAATTCCTTATGGAAATCAATTTTGGCTCGATCACTTGTTAAGTGTGTTGTACTAGGCGTTAATTCAATCCGTAGGGATATTAGCGTTGATGCATGAAATGTATTATGAGTTTTGGTAAATGAGAGGCTTATTATACCCAAAATGGGGGAGGATTGTTGGACATTTAGTGTATAATAATAATCCTGAATATTTGATCACCAAGTACTACTAAGGTAGTGGGACAGTTTAAGTCCGTAATATATCGATTAAAGCTATAATAATAGTGGGACAATATACGTATTAATTTACGAGGTCCAAATAGGTGTTTTAAGATAACATAAGAAAACAAGGGAAAATGGGCAGAAGGTTAGCGCCGAGTCGGCGCTCCCTTGTGTAGCCTCGTCGCCGACTCGGCGCTTGGCTACTGGAAAAACAGGTTTGAGGCAGAGACTTGGCGCCGAGTCGGCGCCCACTTTTGTGGGCTCGTCGCCGACTCGGCGATAGGTCACTGGAAGTGACCGTTGCCTTTTTCTTCCCGTTTTCTTGTGTTTAATGCCTAGGATCCTTTTGATTACACTCTTAAATCTGATGTTACAAGAGTATAATTGTGTGATTATGCCCATGAATGACCAAGATTAATGTCATTCAATTGCATGATCATGAATTGGGTCATTAAGGTGATTAAAGAGCCATAGGCTCCTCTTGACTATAAATAGAGGTCATTGGCTTAGAGATTTCTTGCACCTTTACAACAAATCTCTGAATTCTTTCTTCTCTAAGTTCTTCTCATTTGTCTTGTGCACTCAAGAGAGTAATTAACTTTTGTGTGCATGATCCTTTGCTTATGATTCCATAAACACATAGCTATTACATTATATTCCCTAAGTACTAAGGGCATATAAGAGTTGTTTGTATCTCGTTGTGAATTTCCACATCCAAACCCAAGTATCGTTGTGGGGGAAATATCACAAAAGGAAAGTGATCACACGCCTACAACTTGTATCAAGTTTCCGGGTAACAAATCGTGTTACAAACTTATCTTCACTTTCCATTAAGCATTGTAATTGAGTTGTAATTTCATTTTTGTCATCTTAAAGGGGTTTGAAACAAATTCCCGTTTGTAATTTGTTTACATTATATACCATTTGTAATAATTTCAACCGGCACTACAACTTCCTATTTCGGCCTGGAAAATGCTTTTAAACCTGTTTTCTTTGTCTTCCAATATTTATAAAAACCGGAGGAGCTGGAAATACTCTCATTTTGCAAAATATTTACGGCGTCTTTGTTTAGTAGTACTAAATGACGTTAATGGAAATGATTTATACTCTATAATGTAAAATTTTATCACAAGTTTCATATCATTCCCCTGTTAATGTAACTTTGATCACAAAAAAGTTTATGTTTACAAATTTTTATTACCACATAATACTACCTTTCTCAATGGTATTGTATATGAATGAATAATGAAGAAAATAAGATGATTGAAGTTGGACAAGCATTGCATCAAGGTAACCAAGAGATTTTTTAACCAAAATTACACTAATATTTCTTTTTTATTATCACTTACCAAACGAGACGTTAGCACTATTAATATAATATTTTCATGCAATTGAAATTTTATTTTAAGTATTTCTAGTATGAAAAATTACTTAGAATAATTCAAATTATTCACGATTTTCCTACAATAATCCCACCTAATGATTAACCATGGATAATCGCAACTTTGAGGGGCATTTTCCTAGAGTAAACCCGGTGATTGGATGACTTGCTATATTAAGTTTATTTTTTCAAAAAACGATAAATTAAAATAAAATGTCGAAAAAAATGTTAAAAAAATGTTCATAAAAAATTATAAAGTTTCAAAAATATTTTATAATTTTAAATTAATATTTAATATTTTTTTTTGGTGAGTTACTTACTATAGCAAGTCATTGGGTTACCCAAATGTATTATAGGAAAATACCTCTCAAAATTGGGATTATTCGTGGCTAATCAATCGGTGAAATTATTGTAGGAAAATAATAAATAGTTTGAATTATTCTAGGTGATTTTTCCTTTCTAGTATTCAATGATTTTTTCAACTTGAAATAAATGATAGCGGACAACTAGATAAATAAATATTATTCCCTTTTTAACTAATGTGATTAACACAAATAGGTGAGATTAATTAATTTGTTCATTTTTTTACTAATTGATATTAGCTTTAAATAGGTTAGGAATCGAAGTAGCCAACAAATTTAATTTAATCTCGAAAACATATAGGTTACTTTTTAGTGTTTTTTGTATTATAAAATTATGTGAAATAGTTTTTAATTATTTCTTCCGTTCTTTGATACTCGTTACATTTTGATTTTTTGCACTATTTATCATTCAAGTTTATTTTATATATTATGACTAAAAATATAGTCAATTATCTTGTTTGAATTGTTTAATCATATATTTTCATAATATTAACTTTATATAATTTTTCGATTTGTACAATTCAATCTATAAATAAACAAAATAGCATATTAGAATACGTAAAAAGTAAAATATGAAGTATCAAATATTATGAAACGTAAGAAGTATAATATAATCAAATTAGCGATTTTTATTCTATAAATATAGCTAATAAAAATACTTACTTAATTAGCGACCAATTAACATGAAATATTTAGAGGCTAATTTCAAATTTGAATATTTAACAAATTGATTACTATGTTAGGTAAATTTTAAATATATATAATCAATCAATATTATTAGTTTTACTTTTTTAGATCATCCAATGCAATTGAAAATTTTGGCTGCTTCGTACTTTGAAAATATTTAAATTATTTAATTTAAATAGATGACATATTCAATATTAAGCAATTTTAACTCATTTAATATGGTAATTGTTTGTTTCTTAAAATGGTAAATTAGTTAAAATAAAACTCTATAGTTGTTCAATCTAGAGGGCTCTGTGAGCAGATCATTTGTTTCTTTTTAATTTTTTTATTTAAATTGTACTTCTTTCGTTCCAAAATACTCGCTACATTTCGTTTTTGTGCACTATTCATTGTTCAAGCTTATTTTACATATTGCGACTAATGTGTAAGTAAAAATATAGTCAAATGGGATCTTGTTTGAATCGTCTAATCGCATTCTTTCATAATATTAAATTTTTATAATTTTTAGATAAGTATAGTTTAAGATATTAATGACCAAAATTATGCATTAGAGTGCGTAAGAAAATGAAATGTAACAAGTATTATAGGGTAATTTTATTAAAGTATAGTCATGGTTTGTTTGTAATCATGGTTTGTTTGTAATCATGGTATGATTGTCGTTTGATTTACAACCCCATTAAAGATAAGTCATGGTTTGTTTGAAAGTGTGGTTCATTTTCCCATTGTTAATTTGTAATCATGATTTTAAGTCATCATTACTTTTGAGAATAGACTTGTTTGAACCATCTTGTCCGCAGTCATTACGGTAATTTTATAATTATTGCTTAGTTTTGAAATGATAAATATTGATATTGTGTTAGTAAATAAAGTTATTTGTGTGATTAGTCAGTAGTCACACTTATATATTAGGATGTGATAGGGTTAGAGTTTTGTTATTTTAATTTATCTTTATTGATTTTGTTTATTTTAATATTATTCTTTTTGTCTTTTTTTGGTGATTTAAAAATCACGGTTATTGATTAGGAATTTTCGATAAATACTTTCCCTCCTATTCTTCTTATTAGTCTCAGTTACTTTTTAAGTTACTATTCACTTATCACTCTTAATATATAATATATGGTCAAATATGAGATCTTGTTTGATTCGTCTCAATGCAATAATTATTAATATCAAATTTTCATAATTTTTAATTAAGCATAAATAAAGATATTAAAAGTTAAAGTATTGTTTCGGCAAATGTGTCAAAAGTAAATGAAACTAATAGATTGAATAGGAGTGAGTACAACTCTGTACTATATAATTTGAAATAAGAGAAAATATTTGTTTTTTAGGAAATTGTAGATAATAGTAATAAATAAAAAGAGAAAATAAACTGTGTGGTTGAAATTAAAAAATAATTAAAATGCGATGAAATCGATAAGATTTTATAAAGAGTAAAAAAAAATATAGGGTTTTCCAATGCAATAAATGATTGTAAATATATTATATTAAATAGAAATATAATCTTTTAGATTGTAAATATATTACTTTTTAAGTCAATTTTATTTATTGAATGAGTATAATTTAGATATAATCTTTTAGATTGTAAACATATTATATTAAATAATAAACTTGATGAAAGAAAAATAAGGATCATATATCTCAAAAAAAAAAAAGGATCATAAACATTAAAAAATATGTGGAGACCATAAGCGTTATTAAAACATTAAAATGAGAATAACCAAAGTTAACTTGTTTAAAATTAATGCTATAAATGGAAATATTATTTATGGGAATCATACCATCTATTAATTTTAATGTATTTTAGAAAAAGGCATGTTGAATGTGAGCATGTTATTTGTCTTTGTTTCATTGGATGATATTAATGGAATTGATTTATTTGTATTTTTTTGACTTTCCATATTTACACGTTTGCATTTTTGAAAAAATTTATATATTAATGAATGTAATAAATCATAATTATTCCAGTTATAAAGTTATATATAAATGTACAATATATAAAGTTATACTAAAAAAAGATAAAAATGAAATACACTGGTAGAAAATTATATTGTAAAATAAATTACTTTCATTACAATTACACTACAATTCATTAAATTATTAGAAGTACATAATTGTCTTTTATTCCAGCAATAGCTGTTAAAAAGATATAAATTCATTTAATTGATCATTGAATTTTAGAAAAAATGTAAAAAAATATTGAATAATGAGAAGATAATTATGAGAACAAATAAATTTATGCAAAAAAATCAACCAACTTCAATCAGTGTGTAGGCAATCAGACTATCTTAGTTATACTAAATATAATGCAATAAAAATCAATCAACTAAAAATATTGTCTATTTTTTTGTAATTTAATTATTCCTTTATGAAAATAAAAATGTATAAATTACTTTTATGACTGAAATTACAATACAAATAGCCTCATATAAACCAAATAAAGAAAACTCCATTTGAACTCTGAACCCTTTCTTGTGCGGAATATTGAAAGTGTTCCTTACCTTTACCTTTATTAGTCGAGTAAGAAATGAAAATAGTGAAATTATGGTGTTTTGTTAACGTGTTTGGTGGAAGTAGGGTAAACATAATCAATTACAGTTAGGCTTATTACCTCTTTTAAGTATAAAATTTGATATCTGAAGTTTCAGAAGATAGTCACGTTTAGTCTTTATCATCTAAATTTGAAACCTGAAGCATTTTAGGTTTCAATTTAGGTTTTGACTTCCCCATTTTAATCAAGAAATGAGGAAACTTATGTATTAAAAATAACCTAACTTTTCTTGATCCCAATGTTCATATGGTTATGCCTTGCAGTTTATTTTGTGGATGTGAATTTAGCTTAATTCATGTTCGTAATAATCTTTGGGAATAACAATTCTCAATTCACTAACTATATAAATTAAGATGGTTTTGGCTCTTTGTTGCTTGAAAACCCCAAAAAAAAAAAATGGTTAAAGTCAAAATGAATAGAGGTGTTCATGGGGGGCTTGGGCGGGTAGTGGACCGGGTAGTACCTAAAAAATCTACATGTGGGTTCAAATATTCAAAACTCCGCCCCGCATTTGCGGACATATTTTTTTGTCGCTACCCGCCCATTTTTAAAGCGGGCGGGACCTGCGGGTAGGCGGGTATTTATTATATAAAAATTAAAATTATTATAATACAAATCATAAAATTAAGTTTTAATAACAATTATTCGAAATACTCAAACTACATAAAAAGTCTCAAAATAATCAAATTACATGAATAAAAACATTATGTTAGATAATCAAAGAAAAACATTCCATCATCGATCTATTTTACTACGGAGTACGAAGTAGAGACATATACATAATAAATTAAAAAAATTATTAAAATGAGTATGGACTCTAATTATTAAAGTCGGGCATGTCGTAGATTAGTGGTACTAGACACTAGACTACTAGTTTCATAACATTAGAATTAATTAGAAGTATATAATACTCCCTCCGTTCCTTAAAGAAGTTTTCACTTTCCATTTTAGGGTGTTCCAATTGTTGTTACCATAAAGAATCTTTTCATTTATATCACAAATTTTGGACAAAAATAACTTCAACTATCCTAATTTTAATATTTTAATGTTGATTATGGGTACACATATCTTCCATTAACTCCATTTTAACATTTTTATATTCCTTATGGTTCCCACATATTTCCCACTAACTTCATAAAAACATTTTTTAATTAGTTGTGGCCCCCATATTTTTTTCCACTAACTTTTTTTAAATACTTTTTTAATATTTGTGGTCCTCACTTTTCCTCCATCAAATTTATTATTCAATAAAATAATATCTCTAGTTCTCCACTATCTAAAAGATTCCACTTTTCTTAATTCCTGTGAACATTCCCTATGGGAACATCAATAGGGAACGGAGGGAGTAATTAATATCTTAAACTTAGCGGGCGGGCGGGTAAACCGCGGGTATGTTTTTAGCGTCGTTATCCGCCCATTAATCTTGGCGGGCAGGTATTACCCGTCCAAATTTAAATTTTTTTTGAAAAACGTTGTCCGTGCCTGTCCATTTTTTGAGTTGGGTGGGTCGAGCTTGGCGGGTAGCCCGCCCATGAACAACTCTAAAAATGAATAAGCTAATTTGTTTTTTTTTTAATTTATTGACTTTAGCCTTGCTGATTCATTTTTTTTCTAAAATATAACCAATTAATAGCCAACATATAATTTTACTAGCTAACTATCTCTTTAAACCACTGATTTATTCAACTAGCTTTAAAATAAACTTAAAAAATTAATTTTGATGGTTAAACTTGTTAGAGTATATAACATATTTTGGGGCCTCAACCTATGCTTATGCTTTTGGTTGAGATTGTTCCTTAATATGGTATCAGAGCCAACGTGACAAGAGATCACGAGTTCGAATCTCAACCACCTCTCATTTAAGTGGAATATTTAGTAACATGTATGAGGAGAGCCTGTGTTGCATCCACACTTCTAGTCCAAAAGGCTCTCTCGTGTGAGGAGGCATATTAGAGTATATAACATATTTTGGGGCCTCAACCAAAAGCTTAAGCTTATATACTCTAACAAAACTAACCAAGTAATTAAAAATGTAATGATGAACACAATGAGCAAACAATTGCTAATCCACCCGTTGGTCAAATGAGCGCCGAAGCATTGTGGATTGTGTGAAAAGCCGCGCTATCACTCACTCATTGAGGAAGCCTAAACCCTACTATTATCGTATCGATATACTTGTATTTTACTGGTATCTTTGGCTCACTGCCAGGGGCGAAGGCACACCGGGGGCCGGCGGAGGCCCGGCCCCCCTTGCCGAAAATGTGATCCTTTGTACTTTTGGTTTCGGCCCCCCTTACTAATATATTATAAAATTTAAAGAGTACATAATTGTAATAAAAATTACTATAGGTCAATGATTGAGGTAACATCTTTGTAATTTAAAGTAAAAGATCAAACCCGAATTTGAACTATTATTTTTTAGTAGGCTAATAAATTTAATTTACACAAATTCTCATATGAGACGGTCTCTCGGTGAGACTATTTTAATTGCCTTGGCCTAATGTACATTTATTTTTAAAGTGATGACTTTTTAGTCTTAAAGTTACACTTATAATTAACCTTAAAGTGATAACTCAAAGTGATCTTAGACAAATGGACTTACCTGTATATAGTCGTCTCCTGGTTAGATGGTCTCATATAAGACAAGTTGATTTACTTTATTTTATAAAGTCATTACTATATATCTTTTATAATTCAAATTCATCCTTTTTAGTGTGTATCTTTATATTTTTGTTATCTTAATTTTAATAGTAATATTTTTTGGAGACTAAAAAGACAAATATATAAAGTCACAAACACTTAGTTTCTTTTTCAAAAGGGTAATTATAGGGAAGCTTCAACTCTATTTGTCAAATATAATTTGTGCTATGATTCAAGTTAATTATGTCTATATGATTCAAATTTTCATAGTTTAACTAGTTTATATACAATAAATAACTTGCTAGTATATCGACAATTCGGCCCCCCCTAACCGTAAATCCTGGCTTCGCCCCTGCTCACTGCCCCAACTTGAAGCACATATACTTCAACCGTTCTTATTTACTTGCTATCATTGCATGGGCAAAAATATTAAGGAGTTACTGTGCAATGATAAGTAGTAGGTGGAAAATTGCTTTTTTGGAATTTTTTAATATTATTTGTTGAAAAATGAAAAAGAAAAATACGAGTAATTAGATATAGAGTAGGATAAAAGTAGGATAAAAGTAAAAGTAGGTATAACTTTAAATGATTGGTTTTTTACTAAAAAGGAAATATAGCAAGTAATATGAAATTTTCCAAAATGGAAAATGTAGCAAGTATTATGGAACGGAGGAAGTATAAAAGTACTATTCATGTTGTGTTATTCTTATCAATCTATTTGGATGTATATCTTTATCCTGCATCTTTTATGGGTTTCAAGTTATAGATATATCTTTATTATAGACGTACATGATAAAATCATAAGAATATACTTCCTCCGTTCCAAAATACTTGCTACATTTCTATTTTGTGCACTATTCATCGGTCAAGCTTATTTTACATATTGCGACTAATATGTAAGTAAAAATATAGTCAAGTGGGATCTTGTTTGAATCGTCTAATCGCATACTTTCATAATATTAAATTTTTATAATTTTTAGATAAGTGTAGTTTAAGATATTACTGATCAAAATTGTGCATTGGATTGCGTAAAAAAGTGAAATGTAGCAAGTATTATGGAACGGAGGAAGTACTTTCTCCGTTTTATAATATTTGCTACATTTAATTTTTGTACGCAATCTAATGTACTATTTTATTCATGTATATGTCGAATTATAGACATTTAAAAATAATAAAAAATTTATATTATGAAAGTACGTAATTAAACGATTCAAACAAGATCCTTCTTGACTATATTATTACTTACATATTAGCCGCAATATATAAAATAAGCTCAAACGATGAATAGTGCCCAAAAACAAAATGTAACAAGTATTTCGAAACGGAAAAAGTACATGATAAAGTTTAAATAAAATATGGGGTAAAGGAAAACAGTAGCGAAGAATAGAGTAAAATAGCTTAGATCCTAGGAAAGCTTGCCAAATTCAACTTCAATTGAAAAATGATACTCCTGGGTCCTAGCCAACTAATATAGAAGTATATAGGGTTTAATTTCTAAGCAAAGATTGACACGCTATAGAAGATGAGCCAAGTGTGCTTATAGAGGATAATTATTAGAAAATTGGATGGACATGTTGGACATAGTATATACTACTTCATACTAAACATAGTACTACTCCGTCCTCATGAGTTAGTAGCAAAGAAAAAATTGGTAAATATTAAGAAAATGGTAATAAAGGAGGAGAGAAAATGAATTGTGTGGATGAAATTAAAAGAGAGTTAAAATGTATGGATGAGATTAAAAGAAAGTGGTGGGCCATAGTTCAAAAATAGAAATGCTGCAATTTAAGTGGGACGGACGAAAATGAAAAATGCTGCAAATTATAAGGGACGGACGGAGTAGTGAGTAAATATCCATTATATAGCAAGTCTAAAATAGTAAAATATGCTTTAATAAATAACAATGCAAATTGGAAAACAGTAGGAAAGCAACTCGTTGCCTATAAGCAGGGCCGTTACATTTATTTTTGCGCCTCTAAAAACTTAAGGCGTAACACATAATATGATACACCTTTTGTTTTTTATTGTTGATATTCAAATTACTTTATTAGAAAAACCACTAAAAACTCATTACTTAGCAAAAAATATAAGTTATATGTAAATTTAATTCAAATTAATATCACTATATACATAAAAATAAGTTTTTGGGCCCTAAAAAATACTGAGCAGTAGCCCGCTTTGCCCTTGCTAATCGACGACCTTGCCTATAAGCGAATGAAATATATTTTCATAAAGTTGGACAATTATTTCGGTATGAAATTTTGAAGATAACAAATAAAATATTTGTTTTCATGTGTATATTTAGTAAAGAAAAGTATCATGGGAAACAAGTAAGTTTTTCTTATGATTTATTAATCATAATTATTTACGATATATTATGTTATAAATTGTGATAAAATATTAACATGCAATTCAATCTTCATTTGGATGAACACGTAAATCTGTCCAAATTCTAATTTGAAGTAAAGCATGTGGGTAATAGTATTTTACAAAAATGTATGATCTAGAGAAGTGGAAATTATGCGTTTATTACTCCCTCCTATTCATTGATCTAGAGACATTTTCTTATTAGGTCAATTCATTGTTTGTATCCCATTTCTATTTTGCCATTCTTTTTTATCTCGTTGCTCTTACTACAATAACACAACAACACATAAATACCAATGCTCTTGAAGAAAAAAAGTGACTTTTCCACCTACTTTAAAGTGGTCTCCTAACCCTTCTATTTTATGGTGCAAAAGGCAAATGTCCCTAAATCATCAATGGAAATCATAAATGGTAATTTTCTTAATAATTTTATTAAAAAAAGAGATTAGAAATCTATTCATGTAATCATCATGGTTAAATGAGCAATGATATTATGTAGTACTTATGAAATAAAAGGTACTACAATGTTAGAATTTATATATTATATATATAAATTATTCCTGCTGGAGAGAACAATCAACACCCTCTACCCAGGAAGAAGAGAATGTCTTTTAAGATTCACAATAGATATGAATCACTGAGGAGGCACGAGATGCGTTCTAGCTAGTTTTCCCGAGGTGATCTACACAAATCAACAACGAGGGCCAGAGAGGGGACTTTCGGGGGTCCTCCTCCGATGATAAAGTCAGTAATGGAACTGAGAAAGAGATAAGCAATGGGTTTGCAATATGATATGAGCTAGAGTGTATAGAGTTACGTTACCGGCTATAGTGTATGACACTGTATATTTATAGTAGTGGGGCTTGAGAGAAGGTTCCCAAACCCTAAAAGTATTTTTGCCTTTACCTCGAATGGTATCTTTTTGATGTCAGTAAAGGGGGGACATAGGATATCTCTTTAGCTGACATGGCACCCACGGATTGGTGGACATCCGTGGGTTGTTCTTCTTTTATGGTGGTAGTACAATGATATACGAGGTAGGTGTGTTGCCTCGCCTTACCCAAGTTGCAACAGTACTATGCTTGTACTTTTACAGCTGTCTTCTTACCATGTCATCATACCCGTTGTTATCGTTCTGCAGGATTGGAAGTTCTGTGTGTGCTTTAGTATTCATGTCTTTCTGCGAGGCTTAAGGGCCTGCAGGCATCGGTATTTGCTGTATACTTCACAGGATGGGCTATCGTGGAGTTATATGGTTTCCCCCTAGGGATAAGTGTCCTGGGGGTTCTCTTTATTCCACAGGTCTGACCAACCTGTGGGCATTTTATCCGGGTTGTTTCTCTAATCTTCTTAATTAGTGCCTCGTAATTGGGATTACGCATTTTAGCACATACATAAATTAAAATTGCCGATATATATAACGTATGTATTTAATCATATTTTGTTTGATTAGAAGATGATATCATTTTTGATATTTTGACAAAAATTTTTCATGGAAAATGTTCAAGAAAATTGATTAATTGTAATTTAATCAAGAAAGTGAGTATTTATTTATTTATTTTTCTTCCTGCAACGTTACACAAGTATATATTATCATTTTTATCATAATTATTGTTAAATCAAACAATAAACATGAGAAAGGATAGGCAATAGCAAGATTACAATGAAAAACAATGAAAAAGACCAAGTCTCTACCCAAAGAGAGAAAGGTTTATATTTAAAGCCCCCTAAAGCTCTACCCAAACCCTACAGTTTATTGAAGAAGGTTAACCCAAATCCCAGAGTCAAGGTAGGCAGCTAGTCTTTAGAGAGACCGTCTTTTTGAGAGACGTCTTTCATATCCAGTCCATCAAAGCTTACTTTGTACTCTTATTTCACATTTTTTTATCGACCAACTCAATAAGAGATGGTCTTTCAAAGATATCGTCTCTCATAAGAATTTGTGCAAGGTAATATTCCAAGACAATGTCAAACAGTCCGCTAATAAAAAAAAGTCAATTATACCAAGTGACCAAATAAGCAAATTAACAGGGCAGTAATAGATACACCCCACCCCATAGCCTAATACATCATGGAGCATACATGTATCTTGCCACTCTTCATCCCAACGACAGAAAGGCTCAAATAAGTTTGCTGTGATGAAAATGAAAAACATCTTCCCGAGAATCGAACATTTTCATGGCATATACAAGCTGGCCAGACCGAGTATTTATGCAGAATCAGCATATAGCAGATGAATAAGAAGAATAGGCATCACTCTGAATCGACAACAACTCATATCAGGTGAACTGGTACATAAACATATGAATATGAAGTATGTAGTAGATGAAATACAGGTTGTAACCGAATTTGAACCGTTAGAAATCTCACTATTACAAAATTACATGCAATACATTCTGTGTTACTACACACAGAAAAACTGACTGCTTTATAGCACACAGTAACGGAAGGGGAAACGACCCAAACTCAGATCAACTATTTGGGACCAGGGGCCTTCTTTTTTCCGGCAATTGCAACTCGTTTACCTTTCAAAGTCCTGCAGTTGTTCTTGGTTCTTTGTCCGCGGCATGGTAACCCCTGAATGTGCCTCACTCCTCTGTAGCATTGTATCTCCTTCAATCTCCTAATTGCTAAAGCATTGAATCGCCTCTGCATACAGACCCCAATTACTGATCAAGAACAATACTCTAGATTTATTACCCCAATACCGTTAAATAACTCCCACCTAGGCATGGTTTGGAAAGTTTGGATGTACACATCCTTAACATAGTAAAATCAAGGAGCTTGTTTCCTATCATCCATGATTCTAGTCAGGAACAATAATTCAACTTTTTTAGATCTAATGATCTCACATTGATTTATTTACATGTAGTCAACGCACACATGTTAGGAGTAAAAATTCGACAGTATTGCAATCTTTTGAAACAATATATGCATCGTAAAACATCTACTTGGTAAAAAAACCATAAAAGTTAACAGTTGTGACTCACATACTCACATCCACCATGTTAGGACATGAGAAAAGGTTATCAACCTTAACATCGTAAGGAATTGTGATCCAATTGCCGAAATGTTGTCACGATGTCGGTAGTAAAAACTTATTTTGGCCGTGAGAGCTTGCCTATATCATATAATACTCTAATTAAGAGTATATCAAATTATCCCATTAACTAGGATGTCTGTTAAGATTATTGGTGACGTGATTCACTAAGTAATTAGGACATGATTAATTAAGTTAATCAAACATGTTAAGTGTAGATTCGAAGAGGACATAGTACTCCTTTGGGATTGGTTAATGGAGTATAAAGCAAGTACATTCGTACATTGTACAATATCTGTGGAGGCTTGGTTGATGCAAACCTTAGGCACCAAGTCAAGCAATTAAAGATAGGACAAGGTGGAAGAGTTTGAGGGGACCAAAGGAGCGTGGATGAAGCAAGACAAGCGAACGGAACAGCACCTGCTTGAACGAGCATTCTGATGGCTCGGACGAGCAGAGCCCATGTTGCTGCTTCTGATCCTTTGCTGCCACGGTTTCTATTGTGCGGCATTGCTATCCCACTCTTGGCTTCATTTCCCTTATCAATACTTCTTAAAATCTTAGGTCTTAAGGGTGCCAGGTCTCATTGTATAGAGCTCTATCTATTGTGAAAGAAGTGTGACTTGAGTCTTGGGTTAATTAGTCATGTGATTAGATGACAATTAATGTGTAGAAGAATTATGCCTTAAAGGTTAAATTAATTAACTAAGATTATTAGACCTTAAGCATGTTTGATTATGGTAAATGACACATCATTTTGTGATTGGTTTATTTGGGAATCAAACAAGTACATTAGTACAATGTACTATGGGTAGTGGAAACTTGGATGTAAGAAGCTTTGGAGGTGCACTATTTGGGCTCCAAGGTAGTACTCTAGAGCTAGTACAAGTGGAGACCAAAAGGAGACAAGAAAGGAGAACCCAGAAGACTGCTGTACTGTGCTCGACAGCCTGCTCGACCGAGCCCCTAGGTCGAGCGGAACCTGCTGCCTCCCTTTGTCGACTTCTGCCTGCTGCTGTCCTATTACTATTGCTGCCCCATATGTCCCTTCTTAGTCTATATATATGATGTGCCATATTCTTTGTATGTAGAGCCAAGCTACAAGCTTGAGCCTCCCATTATCCTTACCACTCTCTTATTAATTCTCTACTCAATGTATAGCTCACACATACACTCCCCATTGATGTAATTCCTTCAACATTGTAATGAGCTTTCAAGCTCTCTATCCTTTAAACACATAATGATATACTAGCCTAGAATGGTGGATGTAGCCTAATTAATGGCGAACCACCTTAAATCTTGGTGTTATTGTTTTTACTTACTTTTATTGCTTTAATCATCTTAATACTAGCATATAACCATGGTTCATTAGTACACCTTCAAGCCATGGTCGTTAACCTTTCGTGCCACCTTTAGGCCCACGCTTCCGCATCCGTTAGCCTACTCTAACATATTGTTTAAGATTACTCCCTAATTAACTCATCTCTACATAACCTTCATTTGTGATTCCTTCAAGTTTGTATTGTTTCCTTTAAACACATTAACATAATTCTTATTTGTTTGTTATTGTTATTCATCATTATACACTTGCATATTTAGTTCCTACAACTAAGACACATCATAAACACACATTCAACTCTTTATTGTGATCTTTGGTGTGTGAGAGTGCCTCTCATTTCAATGTCTTTACACTTTTCTTACTCTTATTAAGAGTTACATCTAATAGCTCTAATAGTGTCCACAAGTTCCAACTACAAGCCTGAAATTTATCACTTTATGCCAACAAAAAACAGCAGACCCATCATATCTTAACAAAAGGCAACAACACCCAAATAAAATTGAAACAATACCCACTAATTCATACATTCAAGTTTCAACATTAGCAAAAATAGCCAAAACCCAAATTGAAACTAAACATACACACCCACAAATTCAAAAATTCAATCATGATTTTATCATACATTCAGCATAATTGAAAGTGCCAAAACCCAAACTGAAATTGAAACATAATTACCCAAAAATTCAAAAGTTCAATCTTGCTTCTATCATACACTCAATATAATCAACAATAGGCAAAACCAATTCAAGTTTATCATTCATAGCACAAATTTCTTAAATTCAGTGTCAAACAAGGAGCAAAATCAGTAACAAATTAAGAAGAAATATAAAAAGTGAAAAGAAGAAAGAAAATACCAGGTCTCCCTCAATCATATACTTGGAGACTTCATCTCTAAGCTGCATGAGTTCATCATCATTTAGTTCCTTTGTAATTTTATTCTCCAAACTCAAATCACAAAGAATTTGACGAGCTCTCGAGCGCCCAATTCCATGAATGTATTGAAGAGAGAATTCCACCCTTTTGTTATTTGGGATTTCAACATTCCCAACACGCACACATTTTATACTAAGATTACCCACCTACAAAATCAACCAAATTTCATCAATTTTGCATTGTAAATTATCATTGGTTACATAAATTTTTTAAATAAAGTACAAGAAATTGGAAAGAATGGTAAACCTTTGAAGGGTTGAGAGTGGGGAAGGAGAGAGAAGAAGGGGAAATAGAAAGAGAGGATATATTGTTGCAGATGAGAGAAAGTGATGATGCAACTGGTATTGCCAGAGTTTGCGCCATTTTAGTTGTGTAGACCAGAGAAAATGAAGGGGGAGAAGATGAAGATGAAACTCAACTCTTATCTACTTATGCGTTGTGATTTGGGAGTTTTGAGAGAAATGAAGTGAGTAGATAAAAAGTACTAGGCTTTGGACCTGCCTTTATCAACTGATCTGTATTTTTCTTATGACCTGCCCAAGTTTCTTAGGACATTTAGCCTTTACCCTTTTAAAACAAATTGGCCCAACTCTTTGGACTTTTTTTTTTATTTTTTTTGGAGATGGTTTAAAAATCAGCTATGTCAAACTCAACCTATTGAAGAGTAATGTCTACTTACTGTATTCTTAAAGCCTACTTACATTTTTCTTAATGCTTACTTACCGTATCCTTGATGCTTACTTTCATTATCTTAAATGTCTACATTCATCATTCTTAATGCCTAATTATAATATTTTAAAAAAACATAATGGGCCGGCTCAATTAGAGATGATCTCTTTACTGTCTCTCATAAGAATTTGTGTTGAAAAATTGATTTAATTGAATATCGATTAAAGTGAGTTTTGGGTAAAGTAAATTTCTTAGCCAAAAGATTATTTGAATAATTGATTTTTGAATAGGTTGAAGGAAACCTTCACTCATTAGGTCAATTTATAATTATCTTTTACATGATTTCTTTTTGTATTTATATTTAAATGAAAAAATTACCTAGAATAATACAATCTTTAGTCTTTATATGATTAATATATAATAATCTCTACTTTTTTAATTAACTATGAATAATTCCACCTTTGAAACGTATTTGCCTAGAATGTGTCTCATAACCGTCAATGTCACCTTGCATTCATCCTCCCCTCACCCTTCGTGTCAACCCACAAACTCAATACAACTGATTCGAACCCAAGGCCAACCACCCTATCGCAAGCCAACTGTCCAAGCAATAACCTCAAAAACAACGAATGAGGGCTAAGGGGTTGGGTACGGGGGCAAAGGAGAAGGAAAAGGGGTCCTTTCGAGGGAAGGGGTTGGAGGAGCAAGGAGTTGAGGTAGGGCGACGAATGAGCAATTTTAAAAGGAGAGCTAGGGTAGCAGAGAAGTGCAAATACAATACCTTACTTACCACTAATACTTGCTTTTAGAGATTACGTAAAGAGAATTATCAAAAAGATAAAAAAAACATGTCTTTTAAGTTAAGCTTATAAACTTTATAAAGTTTTCAAGAGGCTAGATATGCTTGAAAATTACCCCCCATATTCATTGATATGGATCCAAATAGGAATGAATGAAACGGACCTGGACCGGGGTCCAGATTGACCCTGATCCGAATTCGCTTTCTTATGCAAGACCTAAATTCGAATCTAGATTCACAGGTCTAAATTTTCAAGACCTAGATCCAAATCCATGAATATTGTGGATCCAATATCAGATCTGAATCCAGCTTATTTTCGCATCCCCAACTAACAAATTAAAGCTGTTTTTTTAATATAAATCAAGTTATACCCTCTATATAAGCCTCAAGTTATATATTCGATAGATTCTACTAAAAAAGTACACGTAGCATTCTGTTGAAAATGAATGACCATCAATAGTGGCATAGGGTACGACTTTACTAAACATAACATGCAAATGTTTTTTATCAAATTCTACTCAAAGAATTAGACATAATCTGTATCTCAGTGTAGTAGACTAGTTCGCTTGTCGTAGCCACAAAGCAAGAGTATGCATGGCTTGATCAATGTCCGTCGGAATGTAATCCATAGAATAACTAGTCCAAGTGTGGAATCATGGGCCAAAAAACCCAGCAGAGAAGGAGGCACTAGCTTGTTGTTGAGAAGCCCCTGGAGTAGTAGGGACAGGACAAGGAGGTTGGGCCCAATTGTTAGGAGCCCAGTATAACCATGGTGAAAAAGTCCAAGAAGGAAAAGCATATGGGCCACTAGGTTGAGGATTCCGGCTGGGCCTATTGCCATGATGAAAATGTTGCCCTGGCCTTTGTGTGTGACGTTGTCTAGAATTCCCAAAAGTGTTGGAGGAGCCGTAGTGGCTACCGAGGTTGTTCCGGCCACTACGACGGGGGTTGTGGTGGCCACCACGGTGATGAGAATACCTCGAGGTTCAGAATTTTCCGTAATTGAAGGCTTTTGTGTAGTAACAAGAGCCGAGTCGTGAGAGGGAAAAATGTCTATATTGTTCAAGTGCTCCTCCGATTCCAACATAGAACGAAGAGTATCAAAAGATGAAACGGGATTCATATGTTAATCCCAGGATCTAAAAGTACGATAATCCGAATTTAACCCATGAAGAACTTAAAGAGCCAATCGCTTGTCAGCGATAGAAGTACCAATTAAAAGAAGTAGCAATAGTCTCAAGTTCATTACAATAAGCTTTCACGTTAGGAAAATTTAAAAGGGAAATATCATTGAATTGAGACTCAAGATGAAGAATACGAGATATTTTATTGTTTTGAAAATTGTTTTCAATACGAGTCCGAGCATCAAAGGCACAATCATCGAAGAGATGGACTAATAGAACCATAAATCCATGTGCTATCTATGTCTTAAAGTCGTTGCTATTCGGAGTCCTTAAAGGCCGATGTTTTAGAGGAGTCATTGGGAAGAATATGGGCATCCACAAGATAAGTTTGACAATGAAGCTAAAAAACAGTTACCCAAGTATTAAAAAAGAATGTAACTAATATTGTTGAAAATTTTCAAAATTACAAATTTAATTCATACATGAAATACATTTAATAAAAAGTTTGGAAAATTCCAAGTGTCAATTTTTAAGAGAACTTGCCAAAATTCCAAGTTCTCTTATTGACTAAAGACTGATGATATGGCAATTGATCTTGAATAATATATCTACTATTAAAGTATCTTTTGACTAATATTTATTATATCTACTATTAAAGTATCTTTTGTCTAACATTTATTTATAGTTAATTTGAGTAAATTAAAGAATGTAATATAATGCTTAATATATTATTGAAATTTTCAAAATTACAAATTTAATTCATACATAAAACTGTCAAATTTGAGTGTTTCTACTGCATAATGTTTCTAGCTTTTTTTTAATATCATATGTTTATGTGTCGATGTTAAAAAAAACCGTGCATTACACGGGTTCTACACTAGTATTGTAAATTAGTTTGACCGGTTCTAATCGCTTTCATGTACAAAAAACAATTTTTATTCAGTAAATACAGGTTAAGTAATAAACATGGTGTTACTTAAGTCTTTAATCAATTAAAAGTAACTTTATTAAAATAATTGTTTTTTAAATTGGGATCAGGATTCTATGGTATAGCATTTTCCACGCATGCTACTATTTTTTAAGTTGAAAATTTTAAATGTCAATTATCCCTTTTCTTCTAATAATTCATCCCAATAATTCTTTCACATATCTCATTGTATATCAATTCAAACAAGTTTTATTTTCCTCCAAAAAAATCTTTTTGAGTTTGATTCTCGCTTAGCGCTCTTAACCAGCTAGTAATAAAAAAAATTCACCCATATATAATAATCAGTTATGATTAGTGGTGTTCAATGGGCCGGATAAAGGTCTGGTCGGGCCGGGTAAGGCCCTTTAAAATTAATATGGGCTTTAAATGGGCCGAGATTTCAAAGCCCGGTCCGGCCCAAACTGACCCATTTTTACTAATAAAAATTATTTCAATCCCCTTTTATCAATTTATAACAATAAAATCATCACCTATAATAATTAGATTGAAAAACTATTTATAATTTCATTGACATTGTCATTTATAATATTTAACTTATACATTAATTATACTATTTACAAAGACCTGTTTTCGGCCCTTATTGAGCCCTTTTATAGCCCAGTTCATTTTAACCATAGTATAGTTCTTTTTCGGCCTGACCCATTTTGGAACCGATGCATTTTCGGACCGGCCCATTTTCGGCCCGGTCCTTAAAAAGTCCTTTTAGAAACGGACTAGATAAAGGCTCAAAATGGAACATATTAGTGTGATTTTGCATGATTAAAAATTAAAATATAGTAGATCATACTCTTTTATTTCCTTATAGAAACTCCCAAGAAATTAACCACACAAATTACAAATGTGGTAGAACCTCACAAAATAATCCATGGACAAAATGACAGCAAGCAGAGTACATACAAATCTAAACACAAATAGCATAGTAAGTACTTCAAAAACAAAATGAAAATGGTTAAAAATACACAAAAACCAATTAAATTGGGTGTCTACTGCATGATGCATGTGGCATGGGGTGAAATAATGCTAAAATGTCGACTACTGAAACTTTGTCCGACCATTCGAACCTTAATAAGGTCACATTATATGTCGTACGTAAAGCTTAACTCCTTACAACAACCCTTTCATGACTTCCAAAGGTAACCTTTCAGGCCGCAACTCTTTTAAAATAATGATTTTATCAATCATATTTTTTGATTTTTAGAATCTCACTCTTGGGTCTACTTGGATATATGTGGGCCCAATTTCAAAAAAAAAAATGTTAAATATAAAGAAAATTTCACATGATAGTATTTAACTTTCATGAAACACCAGTCACCAGTGGTAGCGCTTTTGTAAGAATTTTCCACATGGTAGCATCTAGTTTATGCTTTCCGTTAGATTCTTGTTAATTTACTTTTAGTTCACCATTTTGTAATATTTTCCTCATGGTAGCATTTAGTTTATGGTATCAAATGTTTGATTCACCATCTTAATGTTTAATTCACATTTTAATTCATCAACGCTCTCAAATGTTGCAACAATATTGTTTTCATAAAATTTGTTGGTCTTATAAAGTTCAAATGGTGCATTTTAAGCACTAATACATGATTAAAAAGGTGCATTTCATAAGTTCAAAATGTAAATTCTAAGCACTAATGCTTATGCACTTAATAAAAATTATAAAGTTCAAAAGGAGATTCTAACTTTCAAGCACTTGGCCCTTTAAAATTAATATGGACTTTAACTTGGGATAACCTATGATTAGGAATTAGGGTACGTCTGGAATTCTGCAACTAAGTAAGGTAACAAAATTCATGAAACAAAATTTCCCACAAAATGTAGTATGTGAGTAATGATTACTAGCTACTTACCCGTGCTATGCACGGATCATAATTATTTTTATGTTTAAGTATTCTTTTAATATTAAATATGAAATATAATCATTAAAAAAAGGGTATATTAATTTTATAAACTTAAATTTTATGAATTGTTAACAAAAAATATGAACGACAAAACAATTTGAAATTGGAATAACCAATATCCTCTCCATAATTGTTGATTAAGTATTAAACCAAATTAAATTTACAACAATGTAAATTTACCATACTAAAAAGAAAATTAATAAGACTGCATCATTGCATTATGTATGTTTACTTGTTTGAAAACGTCTCACTATGATACCGACACATATAGTCGGTCCATTTATCTAATAGATATTGGTAATATAACAATATTGGTAATAACAATATTTTACATAAAAAAATAGATAATAGAAGATTATTTCCTTACCTGAATAGAATGATTTGAAAGCATAATTTTTAATAACCTGATCTATATACTTATTTTAACACTTGTTTTCTCGTATACTATCTCGTATAAATAAATTAGACAATCATATTATCTAGTTGTTTTTTCTGAAATTTTATACAATTAATAGCATTAAATAATAGCATTAAATAAAGTAAGAGTCAATTGACAAACTCATGAGACATTCAATTTACTTAGCTGTAATATAAATTATTAGTAATTAGTAATTAGTAATTAGTAATTAGTAATTAGTAATTAATAATAATTAGTATTAATATTCTCCAATTAGTACTTACCACAATTAAATCTAAATGATTTAACACGAAAATTTTTAAACATAAAATTTGTCCAATTTAGTTTGATAATTGACAGCATTAATTAGCAATTAGTATTGTCTAATTATTTACTTACCACAATTAAATCAGAATGATTTAAGACATAATTTTTTGACAAAATGTTTATCTAATTTACTTTGACATTTGACAACAATAATTAAGGTAAATCAACTTTGAAAAAAACTGATATTGATTACATTAAAATGGTAATTACATTTAAAAAAAATGAAAAATTAAAATCTTATGATTTCATCAAGATATTAAGCGGAAAAAAATGTGTTGTAGTAGTGCCAAGTGGCAGATTCTCTTATTGTTTTAGAGAATAGTATGATATGATATGATGATATGATGATTAGTACTTACCACAATTAAATTAAATGATTTAACATGGAAATTTTTAAACATAAAATTTGTCCAATTTAGTTTGATAATTGACAACATTAATTAGCAATTAGTATTGTCCAATTATTTACTTACCACAATTAAATCAGAATGATTTAAGACATAATTTTTTGACAAAACATTTATCTAATTTACTTTGACATTTGACAACAATAATTAAGGTAAATTAACTTTGAAAAAAAGCTGATACTGATCACATTAAAATGGTAATTACATTTAAAAACAATTAAAAATAAAAATCTTATGATTTCATCAAGATATTGAGCGGGAAAAAATGTGCTGTAGTAGTGTCAAGTGGCAGATTCTCTTATTGTTTTAGAGAATAGTATGATGATAGTTAAGATTGGGAGAGAGAATGACAGAAGGAGGCCAAATTTAAAGGTGTTCATTTGGGTCATGGAGGAATTTATGACCAACATAGATTAAATTTTTTTTGGTAGACAATATTTCCACTACACCCCCTTGGGGTAAATAACTAATATATTCTCTTTTTAAGATACTAGTTTACTCCAATATAATTTACCCTTAGTCCAGGCAATTGAATTTTCGATTTTTTTTTTCACAGTAAACTATTACTTTCCTTTTATCGCCCTTATTGTTGATATTCATACTTAATTTTGATTATTGTTATCATTTAATTATCTATTTCTCTTTGATTATCATCATCCTTAAACGCTTCTAATTTTTTTTATTCGATCACACTTTCATCAATTTATAGCTTAAAAATAAATCATAATTCAAAAACAAATATAATGAAAAAAAATAAGTGTCTGTTGTTAATTATATTAATACTTACTATAATTAAAGGTTTTATTTTAAAATTGAGAAATTTGACATACTTGAGTGCTAATTACTTAATCACTATATGCATACTACTCCTTAATTGGGTTCCGATTTGGAATGCAATGCCGACCACAATGTCACTATGCATGAAAAATGAGAATGAAGCCAAAGTTTATAGAAAACATATCACATTAACTGTTCGTATTCGCATTTTAAATATATGGTTCTATTTAAGAATAAGGTGTAGTTGGATTTGTGGTAACTATCATAGGTCGAGTGCCTTAAGATTGTAGATATTTAACAGGTAGATATATTTGGAATCAATTATATCTAGTCTAGTTTAGTGTACTACTCCCTCTTATTATTCAATCACAATATCCTATTTGACTTCGACAGATTTGCTAATGTATTATTTTTATCATTGATATCGTTAATTATGCATTAATCAAGGAAAATATTATCATGAAAAATACAAATTTTTGTTGAGTTTCCTACAATAATACCAAGTTTTGATTTAACTATGAATAATACCAGCTTATACAGTGCTTTCTAGATTAATACCAATTTTTGTTTAATTATTAATTTACCTTTACTTTTTTTGTCAAATAACCTAATATAAACAAAAATTGGTATTTTTTTTTGAAAGAAACAAAAATTGGTATTATTCTAAGCAAATAACCCTCTAAGTTGGTATTATTTATGATTAATCAAAAGTTAGTATTATTATAAGAAAATTAGTAAAAGTTTGTATTATTCAAGGTAATTTTTCCTAATTTTCTATTATAACAACTTCATATTTATAATCTTTGTATAAAACAAAACAAATCAAACTGAATCTCACATAACTAGCTATTTTATTATATAGTTAAAGAATATAATATAACTTATGACTAATTAATAAATAGTATCAAAAGTCAATTATAGAACACTTATTGTAAATATGAGGCAGTATAACAAAACACACATCCTTAATAATAATTACAACAAAAGTTAGACATTATATGATAGTTGCTCCGTTTTGAAATACTTGCTATATTACGGTTATTAGCACTATTTATCATTCAAACTTATTTATATATTGCGATAAATGTATAAGCAAAATATAGTTAAGTTAGATCTTGTTTAAATGGTTTAATCAAATACTTTCACAATAAATTTTTTTAGGGATATTCCACATGATAACCTTGGTTTTGGGTTTTTCACGTGGTAACCAAAACTTTTAAAAAATCTACGCGATAAGCTTGAGATTTACCAAAATGTTCCATTGTGACCTTTTACATAAAAACGTTAGCAAACGTTAATTCCGAAGCTTTAAAGTTGTTGTACGCCTATTGATGTGATTCACCATTTTAAATGTCATTAGTTTCAACCTTTTTTCCTCAAAACAGAAACTCTAACTCTCTATCTTTGGATTTGCGGGAAAAATATGATTTGAATGAAAGATGGTAGAGTTGGGGTTTATGTTTTTGGGGAAAATGTTGGAACTAATGGCATTTGAGATGTTGAGTCGTATAAATAAGCGTACAAAAGCCTTAAAGCTTTGAAATTAACGTTTACTAACGTTTTTATGTGGAAAAAAGTCATAATGAAACAATTTGGTAAACCAAAGAGTTACCATGTAGATTTTTTAAAAGTTTTGTTTACCACGTGGAAAACCCAATATAAACCTTAGGGTTACCAAGTGAAATAACCCCTTTTTATTATTTTTAGAATCAAAATAACATATTAAATTAAGCTAAAAAATTCAATATAACAAGTACTCCCTCCGAACCAATTTAGTTGTCCCATTTGCTTGGCCGCTTGGGCATACTTGTCGAGGTAACATTTTGACTTTTAATATCTCTAATTATGCTTAAATAAAAATTATAAAAAGTTGATAAGAATTATCCTTGCATATTGAGACGAATCAAAGATCTCACATGACTATGTTTAAACTTATGGAGTAATAGTAAAATACAAATTAAACGGGATTGTTAAATAGTGTGAAAAGGCAAATGAGACAACTAAATTGGTTTGAATAGAGTATAATAGAACAAATAATGTATTGCATAAATTTAGTGGGGTTACTTCTAAATAACCTCGAATTTGTGGCATTGCTGGATGGCTAAGGGCCTCAGAATACTAATGGATTCCTTTTTTGAATATTTCTATATTAATACTTTTTGTACAATTGAGAATTATTATAATTGTCCATATTAAAGAGGAAATGAGGAGAACGAGCTCTAGTATTGGTCTACTGTTCTGATTTTTGTTGAGAAGTTTGTAAAAAAATTCGAACCTAATTAATGTTTACAGATATTAATTACCCATCTTATTTCAATATATATTACTATATTAATCAGTGGCGTAACTAGAATTTGAGTGATAGGATTGCACAATTAATTAGTAAATAGGAGTATATATTTTTAGCATGTTTAATTTTTTTTTTTGTCAAATGATTTGTATTATATATCAGAAAGAGAAACAAACAGACGCACAGCTGTAAATTAACTCTACCCGAGCCACCAAAAACACTACCACTCAGACAAAAAGAAGAGCGCCAGCCCAAAAACTAACCTACTTAGTTACAAGTAGGAGTGTTCACCAGTCCAAACCCGGACCGGAATCCCAAAAATCTAAGACCGGAGACCGGACCGGTTCCATCCGGTCCGGTCCCGGTCTAACCCGGAATTCTTCCGGTCCGGGTTTGGACCGGAGGAAATATTTTTTGAGACAAAAAAATAAATTGAAAAATAAAATATTTTAAAATAATTTAGCAAATTAATTATTATAAAATTAACATATTTGAATTAAAAAATTATTTTGTGTTAAAAAATAAATATTTTAAGTCCTTTAAAATAATTTAGCAAATTGATTTAGCTTACCGTATTTATGCAGCAAGGAAGAGTTCCAACTAAGAAAAGAATAGAAAAGTTCATTGCCTCCCTGCCATATTTGTTATGGTTGTGTATAGTGTTTTTGTAAGTGGTTCTGTGCACAGTATGTGCCATAAAAATTTTTCCAAAAAGTCCTTTAAAATAAATATACACATAACAATTGTAAATATTACTCCTCTTCCAAATGACTTTTATGCCATCCGGTCTCATCCGGTCCAACCCGGATTTTTCCCGGTCTAGACCGGACCGGACCGGAAACCTGGAATTGGAAAATAGTAAGACCCGGAGACCGGACCGGATGCACCCGGTCCGGTCCGGTCTTATTTTGCACACCCCTAGTTACAAGCATATCAATCATTCTACTGTTTGCTCTTCCCGCTATTCTAAAAACTATACAATCAACCATCTCCTTTAAAGCGATCTTATGGTTATCGAAAATATTTTTGTTTCTCTGCATCCAGATGCAATAGATCATTTCCGTCCATAGGCCTACTATAAGCTTAGCCCGATCAGTCTTTTTCTTGTTGAGTTTGCTCATCAGTTGGATTTCGTGGAAAGTGTTGTCATCTAGCCCTCGAGGGAAGAACTTGAACAAGCTGGTTCTAATATCCTTAGCATTCACACAGTCCATAAACAGATGTTGCGTTGTTTCCCTTGCTCCATTACATATCCCGCACAAGTCGTCCGTAAGATGCATCCATTTATCTAATCTATCTTTGGGAGCCAATCGGTTTTGGATAGTAAGCCAGGTGATAAATCGAGCACTCGGATTCGCCACATTCCTAATCATAATGTTCCCCCAGGTAGCCCTTGGTGCATTTGCAATTAATAGGTCGTATGCCCTTCCAATCACAAAAGAGCCCCCTTTGGTTATCTTCTCCCACCCTCCAATTTGATCAAGTAACCCCCTCTGCTTGATGATCTTTTTGAAACTCCAAGAAGCATGAATGGATGGGATTACATCATGAATCTCGTGGTTTTTCAAGTAGTAGCTGTGTATCCATTTCACCCACAAATTTTCCATTTTTAGCATGTTTAATATAAATCCTAAATACACATTAAGAAAGTACAATGAAATAATGAGTCATTTCACTATAGACCATTCAAATCCAACATCAAAGAATTAGATCTTTGGTCCCATTTAAAATACAACTATTACGAATACAAACTAATCCTTCACAAAAATATTTAAAAATCATAAAACTATAGTATGAAGACTTATTTAATTTTTTTAAAATACCTTAATTATTGCCACCAATTTAATTAGATCAATAATTCACAACAATTAAGATTTTGTGAAATTCAATTTTAAATATTTAGAGATAAAAGAAAAAGACATTAACTAAAAAAAACTCCCTAAAGTCCTTACTTATGTGTAAACAAAATGTTAATAAAATAGTAGAATGTGAGTTTCTTAAGTATTTAAAAAAAATCAAAAATGTATGAAAAACATAATTCAATTAACAGGTAGATCAACTAGAAGGGATGTGTATACTCTGAACATGGAGGTTCTGGAATCAAAACTTATATAACTAATATGTGTTTGATTTTTTTTCTAATTGGATGCAAAAGATGCGCCCGAAGCCTTTCGCCAGAGCATGTTTGCCTGCACCGCTGCGTGTCACGCACTGCGTCTCGCCCAACCAGCCTATATGCGGGAGGGGCGAGGAGGATGGTCTCCCATGCCTCATCGGGCGTGGATGGTCTAAAACAGGAGCCAAAGGTTTCGAGCTATGACGACGATTATATTGGTGGTATTAGAGGCCAATGTGACAAGAGGTCACATGTTCAAATCTCAATCATTCCTCATTTAAAGTGGAATACCTAATACCAGTAATGAGGAGGGCCTGTGTTGCATCCAAAAAATAAGCCTAAAGGGCTTTCGTGTGAAGGGGCGTGTTGGAGTATATAACATATCTTGAAGCCTTAACTATAAACTTAAAGGAAATGAAACAAGTAATATGAAAATGCCAAAAAAGGAAATGGGACAAGTAAACTGAAACGGAGGGAATATACTTTTAGAATGATATATTTAGTGACAAACTTAAATGTCACTCCTTTAAATTTCTAATAATGGTATATATAATGAATTTAGTGACATATATTACACCATTAAGCAGCATAAATAAAAAATAATATTAAATTTTTTCGCAACATAAGATCTAGTGATATTTCTCATAAATGTCACTATAAACTAAAGAACAATTACATATGTCAATAAATGAAAACCAACAATTATTATTATTATTATTATTATTATTATTATTATTATTATTATTATTATTATTATTATTTTTTTTTTTTGGAAAAAATGAAAAAACTTTCCATTGCACCAAAAACAAGACAGTACAAACACAAAGGCGGAGGAAACTAACCCCATAAAATTGCATCAGTATGAAGACGAAACCCACCTTCTAGGAAGGGTTGTCTCGACTCACTCTTCATGTGCATTGGGAGAGAGCACCTCACAGCCAGGAAACAATAAAACAAAACTATACAAGAGACTAAGCAAAAAGGAGTCTACATCCCTCATCAGTATGAGAGGGGTACAAGGCATGAATCCTTCCCTTGATCTCTTGTCGAATACGAGTCATAATAGCAGATGGGGAACTCATACTAAGGTTCCAGATCGCATCATTTCGAGCCCGCCAAATGTGATAGCAAAGACTGCACAGACTAGATATAATTATTTTCCTCCTCATACGAGAAACTTTCCAATTCTTCCTTGCAAACGCAACTAGACTGGAATTGTGTAAGGGGACACCTAACCAATCCGAGAGGGCCGCAAGACATGTAGAACTGAACACACATTCAAAGAACAAGTGCTCCAAAGATTCAGCTGCATTAAGACACATGGGGCAGCTAGCATCATCAATAAGACCAAATTTGAAAAGACGGTCTCGAGTCTTAAGCTTGTTTTGAAAAGCAAGCCAAAGAATGAAGCGTTCTTTGGGGATAGAAGGACGATGCCACACAAATTTCGCCCAAGGCACAGGTGTGGTGTGATGAATATACTCCTTATAAACATCAGCAATACGATATTTCTCCTTCGCCACCCATTGACTAAGAGTATCCCTAGCTTTACAGACCTTTCGGAGAGTCCAACTAGCTGTAGGGGGAGGATTAAAACGTAACCAATCAGCTCCTTTGGTATAAACACCATGAATCCAGCGAACCCATAAAGATTCTGACATATGATAGATATGCCAAGAAAGTTTACCAATAGCTACAATATTCCATACCTCCAAATTTCGAACACCAAGACCCCCCTCTTTCTTACTAACACACAAGCTTTGCCAACTAACATGCCCAGGGCTAGTATTGTTAGTATCTGCATGCCAAAGAAAAGCTCTACAGATGTTATTCACCTTTGTAATCACACATTTAGGGAGAATAAAGATCATGCACCAATAAGTACTAATGCTCATAAGAACTGAATTAACAAGCTGTAGTCGAGCTGCATAAGACAAATGCCTATTGTACCAGGTTCGAATTCTGGACGTCATTTTATCAACTAATATGTCACAATCACGGGCAGAGAGCCGCTTCGAAGTGAGAGGAACCCCCAAGTATTTAAAGGGGAGGGAGCCAAGGGGAAGTTGAAGGTCCATAGCTATCCGGGATTGAACAACTGAAGGCACGCCAGCCAAATATAAAGCAGATTTAGAAGAGTTAGCACATAAACCTGACACAGCAGCAAACGACTTAATACCCTGCCAAAGAAGGTGAACTGAATGAGAATCCCCTTTCGAAAAGAGCATAAGATCATCCGCAAACGCCAAGTGGTTAAGGGAAAGCCTTCGACATCGAGGATGGAAATTGAACAAGTTGTCTGAGCTCACTCTAATCATAAGACGAGAAAGATATTCCAATCCTATAACAAACAGCAAAGGAGACATCGGGTCCCCTTGCCGCAAACCTCGTTTCGGCACAAAGATATCAGAAGGACTACCATTCACAAGCAGGGAGTATTGAGTGGATGTTATGCATACCATGATGATTTTGACGAAATGCGGTGGAAAATTAAGAGCTACTAGCATATCCCGAAGAAAAGCCCAATCCATGGTGTCATAGGCTTTCCTAAGGTCCACCTTAATCAAACAGCTGGGTGAACAAGCCTTCCTCGAGTAGTGCTTCACAAGGTCTTGGCAAAGAAGAATATTATGGCTAATAAATCTACCCTCAACAAAAGCACCTTGGGAATGGTTGATAATGCGACCCAGAACCAGCTTCAACCTTGAGCATACAAGCTTGGATATGCATTTATAGAGAGTGTGGCAGCAAGAAATCGGTCTGAAATCGCCAGGAGCAGAGGGACAAGGAACTTTAGGAATAAGAGTAATGGTGGTGACATTCCAGGCTCGCAAAAGTTTCCCCGTAGAAAAAAATTGTTGAATAGCTTGAACAACATCTCGACCAACAATCGACCATGCCGCTTTATAGAACTTACTGTTAAAGCCATCCAAACCAGGAGATTTGTTATCATCAATGCTCCATATAGCATTCTTTATTTCTTGTTCACTGAAATTAAGATCCAGAAGGTGCCATTCATCATGAGTAATAGTAGGACCCAGTTGTACAACTTGCATATTCAATCATATCGCTCCCTATTAATCATCCGAGAACATAACAGGTCGGAGTAGTAGTCAATGAAAGACTTGCGAATCTGAGCTGGATCACTAATAATATTACCATCACTAATGAGCATATTAATACGATTACAAACTCGCCTCTGCTTAAGACTATTATGAAACACACTAGAGTTCTCATCCCCATACTTAAGCCAAGTCATCTTCGCTTGTTGCTGTATAAAAGACGCATAGTCAGCTTTGGTCTTTTTCAACTGCTGAGCCAAGGAAAACTCCCATGAGATAAGATGTGGATTGGAGGGGTCAAGGTGTAACCGCTCTTGGACCGCAGAGTATTCCGATTCAATCTTACACAAGGAAGCCTGTAAGGGAGTATGAAGGAAATATTTCTTCAATTGGGGTTTAAGGTTCCGAAGTTTCTGCTGAATCTGGAAACTCACACACCCTTGAAACTGGCATTTCCACACATTCTCCACAACCTCAAGAAACAAGTCATTAGTAGCCCAATAATTGCAAAATTTAAAAGGCTTAGAGATACGAACCTGCTTGTAAAACTGGATCAAAATAGGGGAATGATCAAAACACCCTTCAGGGAGGAACGACGCCTCAGCAGTGTCAAACATATCATCCCATTGATCATTGCAGAGGGCACGATCAATTTTACTAAACACACGCTTATCCCCATCTTGCTTATTATTCCATGTGTAGAAATGGCCTGAGCTCTTCATATCGTGGAGTTTACATTTATCAAGGCACGAGCGAAGGGGAATAATGTCAGAAAATTTAACAGGTTGCCCTATGCGCTCATTGAAATTTGCAATGCAGTTCAGATCCCCAAGGATCAACCAAGGACCACGACATTGAGTTGCCAAACATTCCAGCTGTTGAAATAAATCATCCCTTTCATGCTTCAAAGACGAACCATAGACAAAGGTGCAAAAAAACTGAGAGCCCATCATGGGAAAAACCTCTAGGTGCATAAGTTGGCTACTACACAAGCCAATGTTCACACTCATATGCTCATGTTTCCACCCTATAATGATCCGACCTTTAGCACTCCAAGCCAAATTATGGGAGAAACCCCATCCAGGACACAGATGTTGATACAGTTGCCCAAGGTTAGGATGTTTAACCTTGGTTTCCAAGAGGCCAAACAGGCTAATATTATACTGAAGGAGGAAACGTGTGACCTCTAGCTGTTTTTTTAGCCATGTTTAGACCTCTAACATTCCAAGCTAGAATACTATCCATCGGGAGGTATGGGGTGAGCCCCCAGCGCTATATCCGTAGTATGTCCTTGGAACTGTAAAGAACCATCAACTTCAGCCAAGAGCTCAAACCCATTGCTAGTGCACAAAGGAATATCATCAGGTAAAGTAGTACCCCCAAGTGCAACTGGAGCCATCGACTCAACACGTTTACCTGCAGCCCTACGAGATACTACCAATTGAAAGCCATCCTCATCACTTGGCCTAACAACCGGGGCCTTGGGAACCCACTTTTTAGCTAAACCAACCTTACATTGCTCCTCAAGGTGTCCTAATTGCTTGCATTTAGAACATTTGACAGGTTTCCAATCATACTCAACAGGAACAACAACCAGTTCATTATCCTCATTAGTGAAAGAAACATGTTCATAAAAAGCACCATCAATATCCATTTCTACAAGAACACGGGCATATTGCATACGGTCTTTGTTACGGGTAGCATTATCAATACGAATAACATTCCCTAGCTAGCATGCCCGCAATTCGTGTTAAACAACGATCACACACGGTAATGTAAGCCTAATTGAGGGAATTTAACCCACACAGGAATCTTGGTTAAACTCTCCTTTTCATAGGACATATTTTTCGACCAGGGCTTCACAATAAAAGGTTTCCTATCAAATAAAATGCCATTGGACTCACAAGCAATGGGCAAACAATCAAAAGACTTTAAACGCACAAGAAAAACCCCTTTGGCCACAGTACCAACTCTATCAATACGATCAGCAGTCCACAAACGTTTAACAAACCCCTCAATAACATGTAAAGGGGGATTAGCACCCAAAACATAACAAATCACAGAATTTTCCCAAAACCTAATCTCCTCTTCAACATCCTCATAAGAAATTTTAATTGGATTAGGAAAGGGGCCAGAAGTACCTGTATGTGGTTGAGGAAGGGGCGTTGGATGCACAGAGTTCACCGGAACAGTACCCGACGAAACCCTAGACGAACGATGCACACCAATTGACCCCGTCGCCTGATTTTGTCCGCCATTGTTGTGATTCACAGCAGCAGACCAACTAGAATATAAACTCTGGTGCTGAAGATCAAGCAAAGACGCGCGAGGGCTTAAGACTTCATTCTCCAAGATCGTAGGTTCCGGCGTTTGAAGCCCGGTGGAACGGTGAGAAGCTGTAGATGAACGTTTAGCAGAGGACGAAGAAGATGATACTCGTTTTGGAGGAGCTTGCTTTCGAGGTCTTCCCCTCCCCCTTGCCATGGCGGGTTGAAAAACCAGGGGAGAACGAAGCAGCAAGTATGGCGGTTTCTCTCTAGATTATTTATTATTATTATTTTTTATTATTATTATTATTATTATTATTATTATTATTATTATTATTATTATTATTATTATTATTATTATTATTATTATTATTACACTTAAAGTACAAATAAGTGATATTTTTAAATGTCAATAAATCCTATGTCCCAAAAAGTTAATTTTGTGGTAGCGCGAAAACAAAATGAAATGAACAAGTTATAACGATTCATACCCCCTTCATAGAAAGAGTGAACTATGTGTTCCATTTTACCACAAATAAGAACCCTGTATAGAGAGATATATATGTAACACCGTGTGCACGTCAAAATATCTAATTCCTAAAAAAGCAACACTAGCTAGACTATATATTAGCCATTGGAAAATATAAATAAATGAATATAAGAGCAAAATGTTTTTTAAAATAAAAATAAAAATGAGAACTACAAGGTAATATAAAGATGTATCCATAGTCTAGGATATGTTAAATTTTTTCCCTCCAACTACTCTTATTTTTAGTTAACTCCTACAAATCAATTTTTATTTATTCCTTCCACATTCTTTTATGTATTTCTTAACTTCTCTTATCCTCCACTGCAAATTTTTCTACCCTTTCACTCCAACGTTAACATATTTTCTTTGGACATGCTCTAATAATCTCAATCTATTTTCACGCATCTTTGTATCAACCTATAGCCTCTCTAAAAATCATGATTCCCTATTCAATCAATCATTGCGTGAGCGCACATCTACCTCAAAATTCACATTATTCTATTTTCATCTTTTGTTCGTAAATTTTCTAAACCAGAAAGCATACCTCCCATACAGCAACGCATGTCTATGCGTCCATAAAACATTGAAAATCTGAATTTCTTATTTTATTTTGTGTATGTATGATTTCAGATTAGATTTTCACTGTCAAAAATTTTCATTCTTATTTTTTTAAACTATGAAATTTGATCAAGTTACTTTGCTTATTGGAAGATTTTTCATACTATATTGAAAGGGGCTAGGTCTAGTATATAAGTTTAGCAAATCTTATTAAGAATTATAATCATTTCTTTGTATCTATCTTCATTTTTCAGACTCTGACCATAATTTATCTATAAATGAAATACATTTTGTATGGGTATGATGATGATGAATGATTTCTGTTAGACGCTGATTGATCATCCCAAACCACTCAAATTAAAATACACCTTCAACATTGCTTTTAGTGTAGTCAATTTTATAAAAACACTAAGCAATGATTAAAGAACTATATCAAATTATTTAAGTTAATGCATGCCAGGTATATGGAACAATAATGCAAGTTGCACACTAGTGATTAAAAACAAAAGGTTAAGCTAGCTATCACATCCCACATTGGGAGGTAGTTTTTTAATATTAAAATTAAATAATAATACACTAGTAGTATTTAGTATAATAATTAACTAAAAGTCAATTTAATAATAGTCAACTTATTTTAAAAAAAATTATACATTTATTAACAATGGAGCAAAACTTATTTAACATCAATATTTTATAGTCTTTAATTCTAACCACTTTATGACATATTTATAATCGAATATGTATATCGGCAAACACGTAAAAATTAAATGGGTTAATAATTGTGAATCAATTAAAAGTGAGTATTATTTAATTTACAATAACAGCCCGTTTGTTTATATGATATGCATCATGTTATTTCCATGATAATAAAATTTTGAACATTTTCATTGCCACATAATACCACATTTATAAATGGTAATACATTAAAATAAAATTTGTAAAAAAATGAGATTATTAAAAAAGAATAAGCATAAACATCAAACATGCCAAGAGATACTTCAACCAAAATGACAACAACATTCCATTAATATTCACAAGAATTTCTCTATGCTTAGAATCATTTATTAACTATAGTCACATAGTTTAACTCATTTATTGTTCATAGCCGTAAAATTCAATTTTTACGATTTACAACAAATATCAATTAAAAGTATGTTAATTATAATCATATCACCGAAAATCTAATAATCAAACCTTAATAATGACTTTTTAACTTTAAATTCTAATTTAATAAGCAATTTGTAAATTTAATGTTTTATATTGGCAATGAGAAATTAATAATAAGCCAAGATTAACTATTATACTAAGTAGCAGCCACAAAGTCTATTAGCGAACAAGCAATCAAGTACGTAAGCTGATCTCATCATGTTTTACTACTCCACTATCATCAAAATATCTTGTGGATGCTGGTCCACCTATATCTTTTCACGTACTTTTCATCAAAAAGTTCAATAAATCAATTAAACTTTTAACCAATAAAAATCTAAATTAATTTCATAACATATACTAGTAGGTGTAGTCATGGTTGTTAAAATCGCGATTCTAATCTACGATTCTACGATTTTACGATCCAAAAACAGGCGAGCGATTTGAATCGCAAGTAGAATCTTAAAGTTGTAGAATCTTACGATTCTAGTTGGAATGAAATTTTGAGAGGTAGAATCATAACACGATTCTACGATTCTATGATTTAACGATCCGATTCTACTAATATAGTATGAATCATTTCAAATTTTTCTTATGTATCATATTTTACTAATCTCTTTTACATATACATATAAATTTCAAATTTCCCATCATGGAAACTTTTAATAAACAAATTTCTTAATCGGTATGAAGATTTAAATTAATTATTGAAAAATTTTCATTATATTCTTAGAAATAAAGTCAAAGAAACTTTAATTCATTAATTTAAACTTTTGAATTGGATAATAATGATAAGAAACTAGATAATTTTAATATTTTTAAGTTTATTTGTAAAATCGTACGATTCTATGATTCGATTCTACCGATTCGATTCTACCTCCCAAAACGATTCTAAGTAGAATCACGATTTTAACAACTTTGGGTGTAGTCATATGAACTATTATATTATGTAAAAAATAAATTTAAAAAAATACGAAGCAAGTTGTTAATTTTAAAAGAAACTACAAGGATTATAAAATAAAATTTGTGATCTTTGACAAAAATTTATAATTGAGGAGATTGGCATATAATTTTTTTGATTAGACAACCATATACAGCTAATTAGGAAATTGACCATTTTATTGATTTTAAAATTCATTTCTCATTGATTTGCTCTCCAAAGTCTTGGGAATCTACTATTTGGTTTTATAATTGTAAGATTATAGAATAATACTTCATATGTTTCTGAAAATTATTATATTGCTAGTGACAATATTATTTGTATTATTATTTGTTAAACCTGGATATTTTTTTACATTCTATTGTAATTTAAGTTTCTCAACCAAAAGTTAACTTATCAATTATAATATAAACCTAGTGTCAGTGGGATGACATAATAGATTGGTGAATGCGATACTACAATATATCCTCCACATACACATATTCATTTAAAATTTTTGTAGTATAAATTTTCATAATACGTCTGTTCATATGTGTATTCATTCAAACTCATCCTCTATGAGCAAGTTGGTGAGTATTATATCTGCTCCATGCAATGAAAATTCTATACAAAATTAAATGTATATTTGATTTTCTATAAACCTTGCAATGTATAATAATAATATCTTTAAGCATTTTGTCAATAATTTTTAATAAAAACTAAATATCAATTGATTTTAAGTACTTCAGTGTCAATTCAAAAACAAAAAAGTACTTCACTGTAGATATGAGGCGGTTGTATAGAGGGTGGTGGGTGGATATGGGGCGGGTCAGACCTAATGCCCATGGCCTAACCATTACTCATTATTCGGGCTGTTAAATGGACCAAATACGGGTCGGACCGAGCTATTTTTATCAATATAAATTATCATAAACTACATTGATCAATTTATAATAATTAAATAGTAGAAATTAAATATAATAAATCTACATGGGCAATGTGAATTAATAATTATAACATAATCCTTTTTTTCTATTTACAAAGCCCATTTCCGTCCTTTTTCTCCATTTTAATTGTAATAAAGACCATTTTTAATCCGACCCATTTTCAACCTGACTGTTGAACTACTCATGACGGTTTAGACTTTTAATACCCATATACATATCACTAACCATCAATTCTTGGTTATCCGTATAAGCCCTAGCTAAGATTATTATATCTACCTGCCATCGTACTATAAAAAAATTTTATATCATTATTTCATAATTGAAAATTGAAAATTGTTGAATAACAATAAATATCATAGCCTAAACTAAAGTACACAATTGATTTTGTCATCCATACAAATTTCTGGTTTAAAAAAAAGTACAAAGATAAGATTAATATCTACAATGGCCTCTACAAAGTTAGCATCAAGGTGACAAATCTCAATGATATGAACTCACCATATATATTTATATATTGTTGGAAAGTGCATGCAAAACTATAATGTTTGTCTTTTAGTATCAATAGTTTTCTTTCGTCTCGTTAAATTTGCTATTTTTCCATAAATTTGCAATAATTTAATTTTTATAAAAATAATTCAAAATAAACTCATCGATGCACTTATTTATCTCTCCTCTCTTCTAATCTCATGCATTTACGTTCTCTATCAAATATCTTCATCAGTACAAAATAATTAAAATTAAATGTAACAAATTTTATAGGACGACAATAGATAAGTAATAATGTTTGGAGTAGAATAGAGAGCATGACGAAAGAAGATAGGGTAGAACACGGCCAATCGGGCTAAATGGGGCTAATTGATGACCCTTCCGATTTCTAAGAGGGGCAACTACAAGAATGCGGCGAAGGTTGATCTATTTTTAACTCTACTTTAGGAATGGCAATGGGTCGGACTCGGCTCGGATTATACATACTCCGACTTTCCTCCGGATAATAGTCGGACTTTTATTTTCAGTCCACCTCCACTCGGACTCGGATTATGCATACTCCAAGTTTGCCCCGACTCGGACTCTCGGATCTCCAACGGAGTCGGATGCAGAGTCGGATTATTATCAAACAGTATCGTTATGATATTGTACTATTGATTTTAAAGCATACAAAATTTACAAAATATATTTTTCATATACAATTTAACAAATAAATATGAACTTTAATTTGAATTCAATTTTAACAACAAAAATAATCATACTACTAAAATTTAACAAAGTTTTCTCGTATTTTGATTTGGCGTATTTTATTTCTCTTGATTTCATTTGTCTTATCTTGATTCATTTAACTAAATAAAAATACCAAATACTTTTTCAAAATAAAAAATTACAATTAGCATAAGAAAGAACTTGAATTAGTCACGTCTAGAGTTTTAATGGAAACAAAATTTTAGTGTAAAAGTCAAATTCAAAGTCGGATGTCCTTCAGGGTCGGAGTCGGGTCGGAGTCTCGGATTTTTAATAAGGTCCACCTCCGGTCCGTCTCTAACTCGGACTCGGAGCGTAAAGTCGGAGTCGGAGTCGGATGTCTTATTCCTCGGACTCGAATCGGATTATTTTCCTCGGATCGAGTCGGACTAGGGTCGGATTCGGACTGAATTGCCATCCCTACTCTACTTGTTTTGATTCTTCAAGATAGATCTATCCACATTATTATTAATGCATTCTTGTCTAATTTATCAACTCCAACTAATATTTTTTGTAATATTGGCTTAGATTTGAACTATATTAGACGTAATATTCATATGGAGAAAAACAAATTACGTAACGTAAATAGCTTTCTCAATTTTATTGTACACGTATTTGAATCGTAATTTATTAAATTAAGCAAAGTACCATACAATCTAATAAAAAGATAAAGTAAATTCAACATGATATTTCGCAAATATGTTTATTACATGAAACACAACTATTGGTTGATAAAAATTATATGACACTTAAATCACAGTAAATATATCAAACAAAAAGAAAATTAATACTTCCTACCAAAGTTTGCATTAAGATATTTTTTAATATATAGATAGTATATCAAAATAAGATAATCCCTCAACTCCTTGAAGTTGTTTTTATTCTATTAAGAATGTACACATACTATATATATATATTTAAGAATTTAAATTAAATTTGGTTTAGAATATAACCACACATATTATTCCTTCAAATGTTCATATCTTCAAATGTTCACATAGATAAGCAAATAACTAAAGGTTAATTGAGTTAATCTCTTCTTCAAATGCTAATTTGATGTGTGACAATGAAGCCAAACCTAATTAATTGAGCAATCTATAGAAAGATGGTGGATCACGACTTTTGATTCATTACTCAAAACATACCATACCATACATGATTTTGACATCTCACTACTTTTTATACACAATTCGCTTGAGAAATTTCTAGATATTTATTGGCTAGTAACTGAGGATAGAGCCAAATGGCGGCGCCTTATCTACGTCCTTGTGTAAGTCACTTACTTTGCTTGCAGTTAAATGATCTATATGCTTGGCTAACGTGGGTGTAAGATGCAGGATTTCAGATACTTGCAGGTTCCTATTCTTTGAAGACTCCTCTTGAGCCGAAGGACTTTTGTGACCGCTCTCTCCTTATGGGTATGAGACGCTGTCGACCTTCTTTCCCGACCATAGATTTATTTATGTGCGGGAACACTGGATATGATAATGAGGATGAATAATCTTAAATAAAGAAAAATAATTATTTATATGTAAGAAGTAAAATCAAGTACAACTATAAAAAAATATTTACTATTATTAAATTGCTGGTATTAAAATAATATAGATCAAATATATACAACACTTGTACTGCTTGATGTACTAGTACTACTATTGCAACCCACGTTTTCCTCAAATTTTCTTTGACGTAATAGGCGAAGAATAATATCAACCAATATACATTGATTACCTTTAGAATAGAATACTCCTATAGGATTATTAACAATGCAGTATTAAACTCGCTCCAATTTAGTCTAATATTCATATTTATGTTTTAATATTGTTAGTATCAATCAATAATTATTTATATTTTATCTTAAGGTATAAGTAAAAATAAAAACAATAGCCAATTTATTTCAATTTTTTCAATGTAAATTTTATTAATATCAACTTTTTATTATATTAAAGGATCATTTACCAAGTACCAACTATAGCCTCTAAGTTTACTCAATTTCAAATAAACAGCCGTAAACTTTGTTTTTTACCAACTACAGCCTCCAACTTAGCAAACATGACATCGAGACAGCCAAAACAACCAAAAAAGGGTAAAAAAAATGGGGTCAAAATAGGGTGTTTTGGCTGTCTAGATGTTATGTTTGTTAAGTTGAAGGTTGTAGTTAGTAAAAAATAAAGTTTACGGCTGTTTATTTGAAATTGAGTAAACTTAAAGGCTGTAGTTGGTAAATAATCCTATATTAAAATAATTGTAAATATTTTTCATAAAGATGTGTCAAAGAATGAATATATATGTATCCAAGTGAAAGTGAGGAAAGGTAATTTGATAATTAAGTGACCCTTGACGAAAAGTTGAGTCGAAGGGTTTATGCCTGCTTGAGTTCTGAATGATCACAAAAGGTCCCTAAATACAAAGGCATTATCTGCTAGCTTGACAACTACAATATTTTCATAACCAATAAAGATTTGTTTATTTCAGTTCGAATGCGACTTGATTAATAATCCTGTACAAAGTTTATTTGTTTCAGTAAGACAGTAACAACTTTATTTGATAGCATAACCTTATTATAGAAGGTGACAGTCATTGGTTTCATTCAAGTAATTAGTATAGTACCCGTGTAATATAGAGACTTGTTAATTTCAAGGAACTAACTCAACCAAAAGCTTAATGATTGAGGTTCCAAAATCATACATTCTATACTAAAACAATACAAGAATGTGACAAAGAATGTGACAAGTGTTCCAATTTTAAGATTTATTTAATTTTATTTGATTTTGCCTCATATATTTTTCATTGATGCTTGTTTTCTCTTCTACAATAGTCTTTAATGTCCAATTTTTTTCTCATATGTTTTTCCAAAAACTCTAATGATTCTGTGCTTAGCACGGGTATGTAAATGTTATAATTCTAACACGCCCCTTCACACAAGAGCCTATTGGGCTAGAAGTGTGAATGTAGCACAAACCCTCTTCATACCTACCGCCAAATAATTTATTTTGAAGGGTGGTTGAGATTTGAACCCATGACCTCTTGTCTCGTTGGCTCTAATACCATTTCAAAGTACCAACTCAACCAAAAGCTTAAACTGATTGTTAAGGCCTCAAAATATATTATATATTGTAACAGTTAGTATATAGAATTTCATGTAATGCAGTAATGTTAAGGTTTATATTTACTGTTATTAACTATTATTAACCTATTAGATGAATTTGTAAAGATCATTTTAAAGTTTTTATTAACCGCAATAAACATAACTTTTAAAAATCAGAATCACAATGATTTAGAAAATCTTTAATTTCCAACATAAGATTCTGAAAATTAGGGAGATTGTATTCAACAAAATTTAAAATAAGTACACGTAATAGCATATTATTGATGGAATCATTCTATCCAAAATTAATTAATTAAGAAGATCCTAATTAATTAGAGTTCACAAATTATATCATTTATTATTAAGCCAAATCTTTTGTTTCGATATATATTGCTGAAATAAAATTCACTCAAAATAAAAAAGATTTAAAATACTATTCAAATAATTTATTTTTAAGTAAAATACTTATTTTGAATCTAAAATTTATATAAAGGAATTTATTATAGAAATTAGAAACTAACGAATTTTTTTTTTAATTTTTTAATTTGAAGGTTGCATGCTAAAAGTATGATGTCACATAAAATTACATCCAAGAAGTTTCCCACTAATTTTTTTTTTTTACTTCATTTTGTTTTTTTGATGTTAATTAGTAGTAGTATTTTGACTTTAATAGTTATTATTGGAGCCTTTGGCGCAATGCATGAGAAGATTGGGTAGGAAATGTGAAGAGTTGTTGCTTGTTCAAAATGAAGTATTTAGTGAGAAATAAAAATTTCTGAAATTAAAGACGAAATTTTTATTTTTAATTCTCGATATTAAAAGATTTCACCCTAAATTCATTTCCTTCTTCAAATTTTTTAGGAAAAATTATCCTGAATAATCCGAATTATTGCCAATTTGCAATGAATAATCCCTTCTATTGATTATTTATAAATAATCTGACCTTTGAATGTTTTTGGCCCACAACACCCCAATCCACATTTTAACTGACTACTGTAACTACTTACCACCAAAGAAGAGTCGGGGTAGACCAATAAAGAAGCATAAAGAGGAAGAAGAAGTGAGAGTAACGGCTAATAGATACTTACAATAGTCGGTGAAAATGTGGCAAGAGATGCTGTCAGTAAAAAATATACAAAGGTTGAATTATTTAGAAATAATCAATAGTTGAGATTATTCACAGCAAACGCGCAATAGGCTGGATTATTCCGGACAATTTTTCCATTTTTTATTTATTTTAGTTTTTAAATTTTACAAATCTCTCAAACAAGCAACATATCACAATTTATTATCATGCATCTTATTCTTAACACTTCAATTTGAACCTACAATAAGCTACATATGCCCTTTTGCCAAAAACTTAATAGAATATCCACTTGATTAAATTCATCAAGTAGGCTTGCTTCATTCACTTGTGTAATGTATGTCCGAGCCTCTATAAATTCTAACGTAAACTCAAATATATTGAATTAAAAATGAGATAGAACAATATAAAAGGAATAAAAAAAGAACTTGGACAAAAGATTTGAAATTGAACAAATTTGAAGAATTTATACAATAATCTACTACCCTCTTTATTCTTGGGCAAATACACATGACACATTTGGAGACTACAATATAGTAATCTTCCCCTAAACAAACACAAAAAAGGAAAAACCTCAACAACTTTTCCCCTTAAACTTCCTACCCAATATACTCCAATTTTGAAGAGCCTTTTAACAAACAATTTAGTAGACCACATATATTTACACACAATTTTGTAGAAAAAAAATTAAGAAAAAAACTCCACACAGAATTATAGTACAGATACAAAAACATAACGTACTAGAATCGTTTATACTTTTCACTTAACGACCAATTTCTAATATAAACTTGAATGCACATCCACAGTGGAGCAAATTGGGCGTGCATACGACGTGTCAAAGCGATTGAGCTACACGTCACATGCGCTCCCTACTCCACGCGTACATACATTCGAGTGTGTACGACCCCTTAACTTAAAAAATCAACAATTGTTCCTTGATGTCATACCCCATCTTCTCCAAATTGGGCTGGACTGCAAATTGGATCATAGGAGGAGGCCCACAAGTAAGTGCCAAAACATCATCACCAACTTCCGGTACATGTTCTCTCAATATCTTCTCAGTTACAAATCCGGTGTCGTATTGCCACCCATCACTTCCTTTCTCAACCACATACCATACCTTCACTTTATCTCTAAACTCATCAGCAAATTTATCCAACTCTTCTCTCAATAAAATATCCTCCTCCGTCCGATTAGCATACACTACATACATCTCAGTCTCATCCTCAGGATCTTTCAGTATAGCCTGCATTACCTGATAAATGGGTGTTATCCCGGTCCCACCAGCAATCATAGCTAACTTTCTAGCAAACTTGGGCTTTCCATGGACTGTAAAGTTACCCTTTCCAAGATACTCAATATGGCCCAATGGGCCTTTCACTTCAATAAGTGAGCCCAACTCAAGAGAATCTAAATACTGTGACATCATCCCACCATTTGGGAACCTAGGATGTACATTCTTAAAGTAAATCTTAACCACAAGATCAAAAAACCCAACTTCATCAACGGTGCTGGATGGTGTGTAGGCTCTCATACAAAGCTTATCATCAACATTTGCACAAACAAATATGTGCTTGCCCACAGGTAATCCCAGCACTTGATCTTTAGAAGGTAACCCAAATCGGAATCTTCTAGTATCATGTGAAAGAGAGACTTTTTCAATGAGTTTACAGGGGATTTTTTCTCTGGGTACAAGTGCAACATTACGCAGTGGGGCCGCTTCTTTGATTGGTGCTAAGCTTGAGTAAATGGACCCACCATGGACTGAGTTACCGGGTGAAGACGAGTCAGAGGTGTAACCCGTTGTGATCAACTCACCAATCCTGAAATCCTCTAAGAGTCGTTTAGCTTTGTCTGAGTGAATTGCATCGAATTCCTCAGTACAGTCGGTTCCGGCATTGATTAGGATACTGTCGGGCCCACCTGGGTGATCTTTGAGGAAGCGAGTTGCGTCATAAACATGTCCATGGACAACGATCCAAGCTGAGTCGGCCGAGTTGTGTTTTTTGACATCGGACATTGAGAATGTTTTTGAGTTGGTTGTGTTGAAGAATGGGGTTGATGCTGTTCTCTTTAATGTGGTTTGTCCAGCGTCAGAGATTTCCAGATGACGTTCACGAGCCATCCATCCACCCGATTTGTTTCCGGGTTGGGTCGGGTGCTCGAATACGATACCAATCTCTCCTTTGTGTGGCTTGCACACATTGGTCTTCACTCGGAACCAACAGTTGTTCATCATACCCTGCATTATACAAACCATAATTATGAATATCGGTATATTATTGAGAAAATATGAGGTGCACACACTCAATAAGCCAAGAAATCCAAAATCATACATATAATCAGGAAAATACGAGGCACATGTAATTTATAAGCCAAGAAAATACCATTCCAAAACATATAACAATTGAAGGAAGGTTTCAATAACTTATAAAATTTGCACGCTATTTTTAATTCGTCGATATGTAATAAATCATCGATTGCCTAAGTAAAATATCATATGATCACAATAAAGTAAATGTTTTATTGCAATATTTTATTCCAAGGTTAGAGGGAAAAGGGGGAATAAGGTCAAAGATGCAATGGTTTACGAATCAAGTGACATCATAGAAAGTCAAGATTCTACAGCTATAAACACAAACCACTCCAAAAGACATGGTAAACTAATAGAAATAAAAAAGTATCCACATATATTTAATTATACATCACTTTCACTAATAATTCTCTTAGCTAACAAATCTGTTTGCTAGTCTAATGGTTTTGTGATTTAATTAATTAGTCTTAATTAGCTTTCCATAGATCAAGTATATTTAGATTCTACACCCACTTGCAAAAGGTAAGAATATGGAGGACAAAACACATGAATAAACTAAAGAATCTTAAGGTGGGTGGATGGCACAACATGTGAAGCCAATTCAAAGAGTGAAATCAGGCGGCTATAACTCCCTCATTCATCAATTTTCCCACTAGGCTACGTCTTTAGAAAAGGAAAGTACTTAGAGATCGGCTAAAAGCCCCCTAAATTACATTTTTTTACTCTACTATAGAATCTAAAAGTAGATTTATGTATATTCTATTTCCTTAATGTCATCAATTGATTGCGAGTATTTTTCATGCCTCCCCTTCAAGAGGGTACGAGTTTGATTTGTCTGTTATTTCTCCTCTTGATTCCAACTTAATTTGTGTGGGACAATGGACTGATAACCATGATCATAACTCATGGTGATCTGAGTGAATGACACGTGCCAACAAGTGTAATTATACAATAGAAGTAAAACATTAAACAAGTTGTTTTTTCATTTTTGATCATGTTGTGATTCAAGTTGAAGTTGTGAGACAGCCATGCAGTTGCTAACTGCTATGCAATAGTAGGGGTGTAGGGCCAATTTCATAAACAAATGAACACCCTTCACCTTAATGAAAAGCCAATAGGAGTTAGGACCACTAAATTGACTTGACAGGCACAAGCAAGGCTATTCATTATAGACCCTTCAATTCTTTTAAGTAACTTCCATAACCATTCATGCAAATATACTTAAGCCCAACTTGGATTAGCAATATGTGGTACCAACCCATGAAAGAATACTAGCTAGGACCACCCTATATGTTATTATCCCTAATTAATACTTTTGTCTATACTAAATTATTCTACATGACAACAATATTGATTTTTAATTAAGCTAAGGTTAATAAATAAGTAATCTTAATTATAATTAAGTAAAATGAATATTGAGTAATTACCATGACATTCCAAATGAGTTTCTCAGGTTGGGTGTTGAGACTTTCATCCCAAGCACGAACAGCAATCTCTTTAGCACCAAGCAAGTCGAGAACTTCCACCTCTAATGACCAGAAACACCAACACCAGTATTTACCATACTTGGTTGGCTTCTCTTGGTGGTCCAAATCACATACTTGCCATGTTTCTCCTCCGTCCATTGTCACCTCTACTCGTGTCACTTTCTTTCCTCCTCCTGTTTCAAATTTTATTTTTACTTTATTTACCGCATTTAATTTTAATAAAATATACTCGATATAACATATTTCAAATTTTCGATACTCATTAGCAAGGTTGTTCCTTATTCTAGGCAAGTTAGATATTTTTCCATAGGCGTAATAGACAAGATTAAGGTAAAACAGGATTAATTCTCCTAAAAATAAGCACTATGCGACCTCTAATAAGAGGGTATAAACAATATATGACCCTTGGTTGGGACGAAGTTACATTTCAGTTTCACTATGCCCTTTTTAAAAGTAAACAGCTAGTTTCGGAGGATGACAATTTTCTAAAGAATCCAAAAAGCACGTGAAGGGTAACCGTACCCATTTCATTATCAGTCTAAAGGTATTCAAATCAGACTCGATGATCTAACATTTATTCGACCATGTGACCAAACTTGGCTTGACCCGATTTCAAAGATAATTTACAATTATATGAAAAATAATATAGACACAAAATACGATGTCAAAAAATCCGAAAAAATTAACTCGAAATCAACCAGATGATTCGAATAAACAGCTCAAATTTTCACTGTTAAAAAACCATATTCAATATTTTCCTCTTACTTTACACCCTAAAACTTTAATATCTCTCATATATTTGAATTTTTTAATTTTATAATAGAAGTAATTAACCTAGTAGGAGTATGGTGTATGTTGATGACGAAATCATGTACTAAGTATTCAAAATTTTCCTCCCAGGTCGTGGCAATTGACTTTTTAGAGGCGCCTTTTTAGATTCCCACACGCAGATTCATTCATTTTATTTACGAATATTAACCTGTCTTTTTCTCCAACATATTACTATTACTCTTCATTTAACTTTTAGGACCCAAATTCAATTAGCAAGAAATTTTATTTTTTTAGTACTTCTATTCTATTATAATAGACAAATTGTTACTTGAGACCTATATTGTAAAGACAGTTCTCTAAAACTTAGTCTAATTCTAAGTATATATTGTTACAAGAATACAACTCTAAATATAAATTTGTTGGGCTTTTGAGAGTCGTCTTTATAAAAGACAGTCTCTCAGGAGAGCACCCGATTATAACAAGGTGCATCTTTGTTTTATTGCCGACATCGAGCCAAAAGTAAACCAATTTAAAATAGTTATTTATTAATAAAAAGAGAAAAACATACCAGAATAAGCGTAACCCCTAATTGTGTAAGGACGTTGAGTAGTCCAAGCGTTGATGGGCAAAATCTCTTCATGGCAAGGCGTTGTTATCACTGAGTTTATGTTCAGCTCATTTATGATGTACTCCGGCTTGTACCACCAAGCTGCCATTTTTAATTCATAACCATTAATATTAATTAATATATACTCTATTAATATTACTCTTAAATTACGACGTGATATAATCATATAATCTAGTTATTAGAAAATACAACATATTATGAAATTTCAATCATATATTCTTAATAGTTCACACCAACATAAGGAGGGTTGGTGTGCTACATTCAGACTTTTAGAGTATAAGACTCTTATGTTATAGAGCGTGGCGGATTCAGAAATCAAAAGAGTAAGAGCACACGTATTAAAATCTAATCTTTCTAATTATTTAAGTGTGATTCTTAAGATTGGGTGTAATATAATAATTTTTTAGTTGGTCAGTGCCCTCATTTGCGCACACTAGAGGGCACCTAGCTCTGCCCCTGAGCGTCATAGAATACATAATATAATATAATCAGTTGAATAAAAACTAAAAGAAAACAATTGTTATACTTGTCACATTTGTAATTTTAGATGGTATGTACCTTCAGAATTGGCAAGTTCAGCATCAACATGAGAAGGAAGAACTCTGTTATCTTTATAATGATAATAATTATCAGTTTCAGCAGTAGTAACAATAATCCTCTTCAACCACTTAACCATACGCCCACCAATAAACCCGGGTATAATCATCCGAACCGGAAACCCATGATCCGGGCTTAACTTCTCACCATTTTGCATATAAGCCAATATAATATCACGGGCCGGGTCCATTGCAAACTCTCTTTTAATACTTGTACCATATTTAGATCCACCCCCTCCAGGCAGATCCTCTGCCCCTTCAAAACAAACATTTAGGGCACCCTTATTTGCCGTCATAATCCCACACCGTTTTAAAACATCACGGAGTAAGACACCCCTCCAAACAGAGGTAGAAATGGCGGCTGCACCCCAATTAAACCCAATTGATTGTTTAACCATATTCTGTTCTTTTCTTCTGTTTCCTGCACAAACAAGTGTAACAGGAAATTCTCTACTCTTAAACTCATTCACTAACTGATCCATACTTATCCGGGTGGGTCTTTTCACTAACCCGGTTACCTCAATGGTCCAATCCTCCCATTTACCCTTGGGGACTGGACCATGATTCCGAACATAATGGAGAGGTACAGGGGTAATAAACCCATGGTTCATCAATCGGGTTAATGGAGGCTCCGAATTAAACGGATGCTTCCCTGTTAAACGGATCAAAGAAGGGTTTCTTTCAATCCAATGATCCGCCGTCCCTTCATCACGGGTATCAACACTGGACGGTTCTAATTCACTTATACCCTTTTTGATCAACTCATTCAGACCGTTGATTACATTTTCGTCATCATCTTCATCACTATCACTAACATAGCCATTATTAAGCTTTATTTCAGGTTGCTTAACAAAAGAATTATTATTATTATTATTAAAAGTGTACCCACGAATCGGTGAGTCAGAACGGTGAGTCACAAATTGAGGGTGAGTTACACCGTTCATGGTGGGATGGTATTGGCGATCAACAGATGCAGCCATTAATTTGTTTCAGAAATGAATGTATTTAATTATATATGTTTTTGAAAAAGTGAAAAATGAAAAACTAAAAATAGAAGGAGAAGAAGAAGAGTCTTCTTCCTTGGTTTGGGCTCAGTTTGTTTAAGTTTTCCCAGTGTTTATGTATTTGTGTTGCGATGGAAAATACTTGGTGTAACGGAGGGTATGTATATATAGGAAGATATACACTGACTATTCATGATATTTAATGATATTTTATTTATATTTATTGTGAAGCACAAACCAATTTGGTACCCACTAGTGCAAAATTACAAATATTTCTGAACTTATGGTCTATGTTGGTTTAAAAAAACTCTTAAATGACTTTGAATAATACAAGAAATTTACATATTATTTTTTTTATTTTCATTAAATTTGCATTTATTATTGAGTCTTACATTTAAAAAAATTAAATTGGGAGTCATATTTTCAATATTTTTTTGCGTCATATAAAAAAACTGCAAAATGAAGTTTATTTTTATTTTTGAATAACTTTATTACTTTAGCTTAATTCAATAGTTTACTTCAAAAAAAAGTTACTTTAAACATATAGATGACTTTTGATTTGAACTAATAATCTAATTCATCTCGATCTAGATTATTGGGAGAAACATATAGTATAAGCTAGAAGTCAGGACTTTAAATTAAGAGTTGGGACTTGGAACATAGGTACGCTAGAAGTCAAGTCGTTGGAGCTAACTTATAAGCTAGTAAGTATAGCATAGACAGAGTGTGTGCTCAGGAGACAAGGTGGAAGCGACATAAGGCGAATGATTTTAAAAGGTATATATATAAGTTGTGGTATGTAGGTTCGAAAAGAAGACGCAACGAAGTTATGATCCTAGTGTCAAACAAGGTCCTTAAAATGTGGTAGATAAGTAAAAGGATGTAGTGAAATGATTATGTTAGTTAGAATAGTAACCGGTAAGTAGGTCACATCGATCATAAGTGCAACTGGGTCCCAAACTGGGTTGAAAGAGGAGGAGAAGTGCGAGTTATGGAATGTATTCCTAGATGAAGACTTTAATGAACACATAGGAATGGAAGCACGCGACTTTAATTTGGTCAATAGAGGATGTGGCTTTGGTGAAACAGATGAGTGCGAACAACAACTACTCGAGTTTCTCTCGGCCTAGGAGTTAGTGATAACTAACACTATCTTTAGAAAGAAAGAATAACATTTGATCACATTTAAGAGCGCAAGACATGCAACTCAAATTGACTACCATTTAGTACGCTGAGGAGATCAGACCACGTGCTTGGATTGTTAGTGTTGGTTTTCAGAACGGAGATGCCAACCAGACATCGGTTGTTAGTGTTGGTGTTTAGAACGAAGAAGAAAGTTGTGGAGAAGAAATAAAAGTCAGGCGCAGGTTTATGTGGGATGGACTAAAGGGAAAGTGACCTCAACATCAAACTATCTGATGATGCAAATTAAATCAAGAAAAATTTGGCCAAAATAATTTGACAAGTTGCAAAAGAGACCTTAAGGCAACAACAAACAAAACAATGGTGGATAAGAAGTCATAGTGGTGAAAAAAAGATGTGTAGAAGAATATAAAGGATAAAATTAAAAGATATAAATAGCTCATGGCATGCATAAATTATAAAGATCGGGTAAGAGAGACAGAGTTATTAGGAAGCCAAGCGAGTGGCCAAGAAGGAGGTGGTAGAGTTTACAAGTAGAGCATATGAGGACCTGTACATAAACATAAATACAAAAGAGGGGGGAAATGTAAATTTTTAAGCTTGAAAAAGCTAGGTTCGAAAGCAGGCAGGACATTAGGACAATCAAATACATTAAGGATAAAGATGAAGGAGTTTTGCTAAGAAAGGAGGACATCAAATTGAGGTGGCAAAAATATTTCCCCCAATTCCTTAATGAAACCAGGGGACTGGAAAGCGAGACTCTTGTTGCCAAAAGTTGACTTGAATATGGTTTAGGTAGTGAGAGTACTATGGAGGTAGTAGGAAAGATGCTCAAAAAAGAGGGATAGTTGGTAGTAGGACTTGATAACATTCTTATTGAGGTGTGAAAGTGTTAATGGGAAGTGGGGATTTCATGGCTGATAAACCTTTTTCAATGTCATTCTAAGGACACACAATATGCAGAAGAATGAAAGGGGACATGTGCACGGTGATAAAGAAGATTATAGAGAGATCAAACTTCTCAACCACATAACGAAATTATAGGAAAGATTGATAAAGAAGGAATCAGACAAGAAACGGTGATATATGGTGATAAGGGAGAACCAACTTGATTTCATGCTTAGGAGATCTTCTACTTAAGCTATTTATATATTAAGGAGGTTGATGGAGAAGTGTAGACAGAGTAAACAAAAAGAATTGCATTTTAGGGTTATTGATCTCGAGAAGGAATATGATAGTGTATCACATAACTTCATTTGGAATAGCTTGGAGGCTAAGGGTATTTCACCGATGTATATTAAGGCAAATAGGCAATATGAGACATGTATGATAGAGCCACCACCAAAATCCATACACCAGTAGATCTACATCAAGATTTGACACTAATCCCATTCGTCTTTTCCACTTATAGATGGACTTTCCAAATCTATCAAGGAAACTATATCATGGTATATGCTTTATACTGACTATATAGTGCTAGTAGCAGAATCTAGTGAGGAAGCTAACACAAAATTAGAGGAGTGGAGGGCATTTATATAAAGCAAACGATTATGTATAAATCATACTAAAATAGAATATTAGAAATAATGCAATTTCAGTGGAATAGATTTAGTCACTTATACGACAAAGTTTGAATATTTAACATTTGTAAAACGTAGTAATGAGAAGACCAACAAAGATGTAGCTCATCGGATTTATGCCGGTTGGCTTAAGTGGAGAACTGCTACTAAGGTTTTGTGTGTTAGGGAGTTTTCCATTAGATTTAAAGGGAATTTTTCTCGAGTTTGCAATAGGTTCAGCTTTGCTATGATGGTATACTAGCCTCTTTAAGAATTCCTTGATGGATATCGGGAAAATGCATATGTTGAGGTGAATGTGTGAGTTTATGAGGATGGACAAGATAGGGAATCCAGAAGTAACAAAGATTTAACAGTTTCCCCATTATTACAAAGTTATGTGAAAACATGTTGAGGTTGTTTGGTCATGTGAAGAGAAAGACTGATGACATACTCGTAAGAATGGTGGAAAGTCTTATAGTGAAGGTTGAGAGAAGTCGAATTAGACCTAAGAGAACATGAGAGAAGCAATTAAAATCAACTTGTGTGAACTACACCTTTTGAGGACCTAACGATGGAGGTATCGAATCCGTGTCACCGACTTTTGATAGTCTCCTCATATTTACCTCGATCAAGTCTACATAGTTCTTCATTTTACTTTCATTTTAGGGAAATTCCACGTGGTAACCTTGAGGTTTTGGGTTTTCCACGTGGTAATTAAAACTTTTAAAAAATCCACGCGGTAACCCTAAGGTTTATATAACTGTTCCAACGTAACCTTTTTGCTCATAAGAACGTTAACAAACGTTAATTTTGAACCTTTAAGGCTGATTTATTGCTATGTATGCGACTCACCATTTCAAATGTCATTAGTTTTAATCTTTTTTCCCAAAACATAAATTCTAACTCTACCCTCTTTCATCCAAATCATAATTTTCCCCCAACTCCAAAAATGGTAGATTCAAGGTGTATATTTTGGGGAAAAAGGTTGAAACTGATGGCATTTGAAATGGTGAGTTGCATAAATAGTCGTACAACAGACTTAAAGCTTCGAAATTAACGTTTGCTATTGTTTTTCTAACGTTTTATGTGCAAAAAGGTCACGGTGGAACAATTTGGTAAACCTCAAGGTTACCACGTGGGTTTTTTAAAATTTTTAGTTACCACATGAAAAACTCAAAACCTCAGGATTACCACGTGGAATTTCCCTTCATTTTATTTCAACAAGAAGTAGAAGTAAAATTATTTCAACAATAAGTGAAATGTGAATATGTGTTGGTGAATATAATTAGTAATTAAGAAAAGCATCCACTAATGCAACGTATTATTGACTATAATCTAGACAATTCTAACCCTTATAAATATAATCATCATAAATATACTAATTCAGAAACTTATGTGCCATTTGTCACTCTATAATTCATTTGTGACAAGTGTCACTTCACAAATGAATTCAATATATACATTTTCAAAAATAAATAGTATTTCTCCAAATAAAATTAAAACAATTCAACTCCTCTATTTAATCAAACAACAACAATCCCTCACCTACTTAATTTACAATCCTATGTATTCTTGCATTTTATTATTATTATTATTATTAAACTTATGTGTCATTTGTCACTCTATAATTCATTTGTGACAAGTGTCACTTCACAAATGAATTCAATATATACTTTTTTAAAAATAAATAGTATTTCTCCAAATAAAATTAAAACAATTCAACTCCTCCATTTAATCAAACAACAACAATCCCTCACCTACTTAATTTACAATCCTATGTATTCTTGCATTTTATTATTATTATTATTATTATTATTATTATTATTATTATTATTATTATTATTATTATTATTATTATTATTATTATTATTATTATTATTATTATGGCTAAAGTCATATATACAAGAAAATCAATGGAAGATATGGATAAGGCCGGACTGGACGACGTGTGTGTCAATTACATGGAAATCAATGGAAGATAGGTAAGGGACAGGATGACGTGTGTGTGTCAATTAATAAATATTGTTTAATAGTAAATATTTAACTAAATAAATATTTTGAAAGAAATCCGTGCATAGCACGGGCATAATCCTAGTAAATTATAAAAGTCTATATCTATAACTAATACAAAAACAAAACACAGCTGATTTCATTATTTTTAAAAATTGCTTATGTTTCACTTTTTCAATAAAAAATTTCCCTCTTAAACACAATGATTTAAACACAATGATAATGTCATTGTATTTATTACTGCTATTTATAGCTTTGCCTTTTTTATTTTCTAATTATGACTAATATTATTAATATTGATTTATTTTTACTTTTTAGATCAAAGCATTTAATATATGATAAAATCATATATATTATTTTATTTTCTTTCAATTATTTATAAAAGCTTTATAATATTATAGGATATTTTGAGATGGTTAAACCATAAACCCATCAATTTTTTTATTTTTTATTTAAATAAATATATCAAAAATTTAATAAAATCGTACATTACACGAGCATTATCTAGTAATATAATAAATTAAATTAAAACGTTGATTTATATGAAGTAATTGCAATAAGCAATATGTGTTTGACTTTTGCATGCATGAACATATTGAGTGTGTTGGTTGTTTCTTGGGTGTTTCATCAATAACACGTATTTTAAGAATAGATTAGAGAAAAAAGTGGATGATTAAGAGAACATTTTCCAAAAGTACTGAAATCAAAAAGTAGATGTATAGTATAACCCCAGATAAGAACTCTCCCAGTTGTTATCCGCCTCAACAAAACCCATGAGCCTTTGCCTTTGCCTTTGTTAGTACTCCCAGTTATTACCGCAAACAAGAGGCGTTTTACAGGTGCTTCTAAACATCTTCCTATCCTTACTTCAATTGTTTTGGCCTCACTTTTCTATTCTAGTTTCACTTTTCTATTCAGGTGTTTCAAAGAAAAATTAATATCATTACCCAATTAAAACTTATTGTTAATGATAATTTTTCTTTCCTAAATTAATCGATTAATCTGAGTATATATTAATTTTTAGTTTTTTACTTTACAGAGGCTATGCAAATATTATATTAAATTTCCTTCTATGAAATGATTATACGGTATAATCATACACAAACACTTAATTGATGACGTGCTCAAAATATATATACTTCTATAAATTTGTCATTAATGAAACAACATATTCGCAATCCGCTAAGAATAAACTAAACTATGGTTTATTTTTGAATAAACTCGCCTAAGGGTTTTTTTTTTTACTATACAGAATCTAGTTTCACTTTTCTATTCAGGTATTTTTTTTCTTTCCATTTACTTTTTGCACAGTTTTCAAAGCAACTTTCGAGCCCAAATATCTCTAAATACGCATTATAAAAAATTAAAAAAAATATATGATAAAAAAGTATATATTTAAACGAATCTAAGGAGATCTCATATGGATATATTTTATCATCTATAAATGTCTTAAAAATCTTAATCAAATTTCTCTCTCCAAAATGAAATATTCTAAACGAGAAGAACATAAAAGAACGGAAGGAGTATTATTTTGTAAATTTTTATTTATAGTTAGCAACTATTTTAAATTCTAACTAGTTATGTATCGTAAATAAGGTATAATTAATAGTTTAGTCATTTTATTTACTAAAATTAAAGTTAACCATTTTTTTTCTTAAAAAAGTGTATTTAAAAAATTAAAAGTTTTAGAATTGAAGTTCTTCTTACTATTATTATTCATTAGAACATGTGTCATATTCTTTTATTGTTTTAGTAGAATGTATGATTCTTATGCAATGACATCATCTTTACTAAATGGTGGAGAAACTTTTCTTGAGAAGATGACAACTCATTAATTTTTTAGTTTCTTATGTGAGCTGTATTTTATTTTAATATTATGTAAGATAGATTCTAGATTTTTTTATGTCACATTATTTAATATGGAGTATTAGAACATCATATAAATTTATTCTTTTTTCAATTATTTTTTAATTTTTTTAATTATATCTATTAAATGAGTTATTTAGTGTAATGAATATTGTGAGATGGTTAAAATATAACTTTTATTAGGATTTTTTTAATATTTATACAATTGATTATTTAAATGCAATGCATAATACTTATGTGATTCAGATTGTGACTATCATTATGTAAATCACCTATATTTTTATGACAAAAATATTGTTTTTTTTTTAAATTTATAAGAAATAATTTTACATATCTTTATGTAAAATTTGATTTTGAAATGTGTTACTAAAAGTTGTAAGATTTTATTTGAATTAATGTAATATTTATTGTTGTTACCATAAATTGGGTATGTTATTTTTTTATTAAAAAATCATAATTTTGTATTGTTTACTCCATATATATATATATATATATATATATATATATATATATATATATATATATATATATATATATATATATATATATATATATGTATGTATATATATATATGTATATATATATATATGTATATATATATATATATATATATATATATATATATATATATATATATATATATATATATATATATATATATATATATATATATATATATATATATATATATATATATATATATATATATATATATATATATATATATATATATATGTCTTTTGTTGTGATTTATTGTCATGAACTAAATTTTCACAATCATTTGCGCACACTATGTAAAATACTTATGATATAAATCGTACAATATATACAATGTATACAATTATTTACAGTGAAATGAAACATAACTATATAGTAAAATTTATTTCTTAAGATTTAATTTCTCAGTTTATACAAATATATCAGAAAAGTATAATTTGCAAATTACATCTTTAAAGTTTATTAGTTTTGCGAATTACAGCCTTAATGTTTATTTTTTGTGAATTATAGCCACTAAAGTATCAAAGTTTACAAGTTTAAGCCAAAAACACAAACTTCCGATCACTTAACCTAAAATTCTGACCACCAAAATGGTCGGAATTATGTGTTTTGGCTTGAACTTGTAAATTGTGATACTTTGGTGGCTGTAATTCGAAAAAAATAAACATTAAGGCTGTAATTCGCAAAAATGATAAACTTTAAGGCTGTAATTCACAATTTATTCATCAGAAAATTTAATAAATTCTTGCATTGTAGGGGCACAATCTAGTATATAATTATGGTTAAAATTTCAATTGAAAAATCAATTTAAATAAACCTTAATGTTTGACAATTAAGGGTGTTTGAGTTCTTTTTTAGCTTAGTGATGAAAGAATAAAGACTTTATCTTTCACCCTATTAATAAAGGTTTGATTTTCTTCACTATAGAAGGGTTGATTTTCTATACCCCTCTTGTAGGACATTTTCCTAACCGAAACCACATTCAACTTGTAATAAGTACTTGTCTACTTGCTCATAGAAATGGGATTGTGTACAACGTGCGAAACTTGTAACGATTTTTGTAAACATTTAATGATAATTTGAAAGGGTCCTAATAAATTTTTAAATTTCTCTTTGATTGTGCTATTCCCTATTTTCAAATATTAGCTATGAAGGGTAAGAATTAAAAGAAAGAAATTGTCTAATTAATGTTTACTAATAAATTAGTAATGTGAAGCATATAAGGCTTTTTCTCAAACATAGATGTTCCCCATGCTTTGGAGAGCCGGCCTTGAAAGTTGAAAGGTAAATGCATAATTGTACATAAAATTAGTAGAGTAGCTTGTAAGTAAATGCCTTTAAGATTAGGGTTTTAGCGAATTAATACCTTAAAGTTAGTTTTTAGCAAAGTTTTTAAAGAATTAAAGTTTACACTATTTAGGTCAAGTGACGGTTGACCAACGCAAATGATCTTTGTCCAGCCTAAATGACCGTTTACTATCACTAATTACCTTTGACTTTTGTTGACTATTCATAATCACCTTTGACTTTCCTAATTACAAATAGTACCCCTATGTCTAAGCACTTAAACGTCGTTTTTACTCATCTTAACAATATTTATTCAAAAAACGAACGTCGCGATTATTCTTGTTGGGTAACTCTTTTGGAAATCTAGTCGAAACAAGTACTTATTTGACTATTTCCCAATACATAGACCGTAAAAGATATTTAACGTCCTTTTTATCCATCATAACAATATTTTTTCAAAAATGGACGCCACAATTACTTTTATGGAATAGCTCTTTCGGGAATCCGGTTGAAAAAAGTACTTATTTGCCTATTTTGTCTACGTTGGCCGAAAAATATATTTAATTAACGTCGTTTTTACCCATCGTACCGATATTAAAAGGATATCGTGATTATCCTTTGGGGCAACTCTTTCAGACATCATGTCGAAAAAAAGTAGTAATTCACTTATTTTCCGACACGTAGGCCAAAAATGATATTTCTTTAGAGTATGATGTTTGTTGCTAAGGATAATACTTTCCTAAAGAAAGATTTTATTTTCATGAAGGTAAGTGGGAGTAATATATTGCTTGAAGAAAAATTCAAGATGCACAATAAATAGATGTGGATCACTCTGTATTAGAGGTAGAAATAAATGTGTTGTTAGTGCAAGTGCCAAACTATCTATGTGCGATGGTACGGTAGTGACTCAATGACTCAAAAGAAGGCACATCATGTTGAGAGCAACATTAAAGGTGCAATAAAAGGCAATTAAATATAATTAATTGCTAGTTTATGAGAGAGTCAATGTGTCACTTAATGGTGTGTTGAACGAGAAATTAATCTAGGAATAACGGTGGGCATTATTTCTATGTTTATTGCTAGGTTTTATTGTGATGTTAAATATGCATTAAGAGAGAGCGTAAATGTCATATTTAATTGTATAGTGTTATGGTGCTTTGATGGTGATTGAATGTGTAGTTCTAGAATGATGTATTCCTCTCTAAAAATATGATACATCATTCATAGAACAAATTCACCACAACACACATAAATATATTGTGAGAGGGCTACTACATTTAAGAAACTTGAGAGTGTTCTTCTATGTATTAGTATTGTGAGATCTCCATTGTAAGATGTATGGCTTGAGAGTGTTGTGATTAAGTGTGACTTGAGTGCACATTAAAAGGTGCATTCATCAGTAAACTCTTAGGATGGAATCCTATGAGGTTGTTGATTGGTGATTTAAGTTGGTAACTTAATATGGTGTTGAATGTGATGATTAAAACATGAATTAATGAGACTTAATGAAGAAGTGTAAAGGTTTAATGCAAGATGCTCTACTATGCAAGTCGAGTAGAAACTATCCAGGAGGGATCTGATGGTCGCTCGACCTCCGCTCGACCCCCGCTCGACCCGAGCAAATTGTTCTGTTTGGTCGATCAACAAGTCAGAACGTATGCAGTAGCTTTTGTTTCTCTGCTCGACTCTCGCTCGACCCACCTGTTTTGCTCGACTTGGTCGAGCGGATCCTCTGATAGCATAAGATGTTATCTTGCAACGGTTCAAGTACATGGAAGTGTTACAACTCATTGAATACCAGCTAATTAATTCTCTTAATGCTGTCTATTATGCAATTTACTACCTATATTGAATCATGTGTAACTCCTAGTGTATCTAGCCTTATAAATAGTGAACAAGAGTGATACACATCCAAAAAATTACCCCGAGCCAAACACTAGCCTAATATCTTTTCTCTGATTGCAATTCTCATTTGTGATAATATAAGAGATACTACACACTAGAGGACGTAGCCTTAATTGGGTAAACCTCGTTAAATCTTTGTCATTTTATTGCATTATTATTAAAGTTAGTTTTTACGAAGTTTTTAAAGAATTAAAGTTTACACTATTTAGGCCAAGTGACCGTTGACGAACCCAAATGACCTTTGTCCAGTCTAAATGACCGTTTACTATCACTAATTACCTTTGACTTTTGTTGACTATTCATAATCACCTTTGACTTTCCTAATTACAAATAGTACCCCTATGTCTAAGCACTTAAACGTCGTTTTTTACTCATCTTAACAATATTTATTCAAAAAACGAACGTCGCGATTATCCTTGTTGGGTAACTCTTTTGAAAATCTAGTCGAAACAAGTACTTATTTGACTATTTCCCAATACATAGACCGTAAAAGATATTTAATGTCCTTTTTATCCATCATAACGATATTTTTTCAAAAATGGACGCCACAATTACTTTTATGGAATAGCTCTTTCGGGAATCCGGTTGAAAAAAGTACTTATTTGCCTATTTTGTCTACGTTGGCCGAAAAACATATTTAATTAACGTCGTTTTTACCCATCGTACCGATATTAAAAGGATAACGTGAGATTTTATTTTCATGAAGGTAAGTGGGAGTAATATATTGCTTGAAGAAAAATTCAAGATGCACAATAAATAGATGTGGATCACTCTGTATTAGAGGTAGAAATAAATGTATTGTTAGTGCAAGTGCCAAACTATCTATGTGCGATGGTACGGTAGTGACTCAATGACTCAAAAGAAGGCACATCATGTTGAAAGCAACATTAAGGGTGCAATAAAAGGCAATTAAATATAATTAATTGCTAGTTTATGAGAGAGTCAATGTGTCACTTAATGGTGTGTTGAACGGGCAATTAATCTAGGAATAACGGTGGACATTATTTCTATGTTTATTGCTAGGTTTTATTGTGATGTTAAATATGCATTAAGAGAGAGCTTAAATGTCATATTTAATTGTATAGTGTTATGGTGCTTTAATGGTGATTGAATGTGTGGTTCTAGAATGATGTATTCCTTTCAAAAAATAGGATACATCATTCATAGAACAAATTCACCACAACGCACATAAATATATTGTGAGAGGGCTACTACATTTAAGAAACTTGAGAGTGTTCTTCCATGTATTAGTATTGTGAGATCTCCATTGTAAGATGTATGGCTTGAGAGTGTTGTAATTAAGTGTGACTTGAGTGCACATTAAAAGGTGCATTCATCAGTAAACTCTTAGGATGGAATTCTATGAGGTTGTTGACTAGTGATTTAAGTTGGTAACTTAATATGGTGTTGAATGTGATGATTAAAACATGAATTGATGAGACTTAATGAAGAAGTGTAAAGGTTTAATGCAAGATGCTCTACTATGCAAGTCGAGTAGAAACTATCCAGGAGGGATCTGATGGTCGCTCGACCTCCGCTCGACCCCCGCTCGACCCGAGCAAATTGTTCCATTTGGTCGATCAACAAGTCAGAATGTATGCGGTAGCTTTTGTTTCTCTACTCGACCCTCGCTCGACCCACCTGTTTTGCTCGACTTGGTCGAGCGGATCCTCTGATAGCATAAGATGTTATCTTTCAACGGTTCAAGTAGATGAAGGTGTTACAACTCATTGAATACCAGCTAATTAATTCTCTTAATGCTGTCTATTATGCAATTTTCTACCTATATTGGATCATGTGTAACTCCTAATGTATCTATCCTTATAAATAGTGAACAAGAGTGATACACATCCAAAAAATTACCCCAAGCCAAACACTAGCCTAATATCTTTTCTCTAATTGCAAATCTCATTTGTGATAATATAAGAGATACTACACACTAGCCTAAATTGGGTGAGCCTCGTTATATCTTTGTCATTTTATTGCATTATTAATTCCTACAAACATCGATTTCATTTGATTACGTAATTTGTTTCACACAAGACTTCGCACTTTTAATCTTGGTGATATTAGAGGTTGAATAACATTGTTCGATCTCTAATACGTGATCGTTATTTTCAAAGAGGTTGTTCTCAAGTATGAGAGTTTAGTCATTGATGTATTGGTGAATCACCTAATGAAAGTAAACATTTGTTGAGGGTGAGTTATCTAAGATACCTCATAAACTTGTGTGTTTGTTGTCTCTTTTGTTACATTCTGTTTTTCATCAATTTCTACATTTGTTCTTTTGCTATTGTTGGGATCCAAGCAACCCCCTCTCTTTCATGTGTCCTTGCTTGTGGATGAGGAAATGCCTCCAACTTCTCAATTCAAACCTAGTTTGTACAAAAATTCTTAAATAGTTGAGGAAAAAATTCTCTTATTACTACTCCATATAGGTCTAGTGAACCATGAATCCTGTCTATGAAGTATGTAAAGTTCTTGCAGACTGAAAGTTTTGAATTAATTGATTTATAACATGAAGAACCTTATAGCTACAAAGATGCCTTGGCTAGTCGAAATTATTATTAATAGCATGGAGCCATGAATTCTATAATGCTGTGTTTGGGAATGGAGATTTGATTTGTAAATCCAGAATTATCTCAATTTACTTGTTTGGGAGGTCATAAAATTCAATTCTAGAATTTGGCCCAATTCCAACCGAATTCCAATACTCTTAAAAATAGCCCATGGTAAAATGACAGCCCATGACCTGTAATTTGAAATCCAATCTACCTCTCCTTCTTTCAGAAACCCTATCTTCATCTTTCACTGTCTCTTTCTAATTGCTGTAATCTCCCAATTCCAATCCAATCTGCTTCGATCCACCATTATTGTTGGTTTTCATTGCTCCAAAGCTTTTCGTCCTTGCTTTTCAGGTATGCTCCATCTCTTACTTTCTATTTCTCTATCGAGCTCGGTACCGAGAGCACAGATATTTGCGATTAGTTGTTGCTACTTTTATACTCGTTTCATAATTGCTCTAAAGAGTTATAATGAAGGATAAGATGCCATTGTTCTTGGAGATTATCTCCTTATTAACTATTCTTACCCATTGTTTCTGTCGATTAATTTTAGCTATCAACATTCAGTACTAAACCTAAACAGGCAATTAATTATTAAAGGTTAGATTTCTATCAATTTCATCCTTTTTTTTCCAATTAATTTTGTATTTCGTTTTCTGGAATTTGATTTTTTATGTTTCATTTTCTTCATTTTCTTCATTCAATACTTGTTTCGTTTTTGAGCTGATTCATTGATGTTTAGGGGCTATCACAACATACCTTTGGATTTACAGCAAAATACTTCCTAAGCATTTATTTACAGCTAAAGAATTTAGTATTTTATCCTTTGGATTTTGTTCTTCGTTTAGAATTTGGTTGTTTTTTGGTTGTTTTGCTTTCATCCTTTGGATTTTGTTTTTCGTTCAGAATTTAGTACTTTTTGTATAATACTTCCGTCATCACGCACTAGGATTAGTTGCTATTTATTTACAGCTAAAGAATAATACTTCCTAAGCATCATGAATTGAATATTTCACCAAACAATAAGAAGCAGTAACTTTCTAAGTATTTATAAATGTTGATAGTAATTTATACAATTTCTAAGTAATTATTAATTGCAAAATACTCCCATGTATCCTAAATGACAAATATTTTTTCTTTTTTATTGGAAGACAAAAAATGTCTGATCAACTTAGTATTCAAGAATCTAGAAAACGTGCAAGGGAGAATGTGGACAAAGATAAGAAAGTTGTTATGGCGGTTGTAGGTTTTTTCATGACTGTTGTTGTGGCTTGGTTTGATTTGAGGTATGGAGTAAAGGAAATAACATAGTTTCAACAAGAACGTATGCATAGACAAACAATTTGGATGGACACGTTGATGAATGATAGAATATGTAGGGAGCAATTACGTCTAGACAAACGTTGTTTTGAGAAATTGTGTAATATTTTACAATCCAAGGGTGGTTTTGTGACTACAAGATATGTTACAGTGAAAGAAATTGTTGCAATGTTTCTTCATGTTCTAGCACATGATTTAAAAAAAAGAACAATAAAAGCAACCTTTGCTCGCTCTGGAGAGACTATTAGTCGACAATTTCACGTAGTCCTTAAAGCACTACTCAAGCTTGGAAAGTATTATATAAAACCATGTAACCAGAGCAATTACACAAAGGATACAAAGTGGAATAGGTTTGAGGTAAGTTATAGTATTAAAAATAAATCGATGTCTTTACTGTCTTAAGAGGTTTGATTTGTAGTATTAACTACCATAAACCATATTAGGGCGTTGTTGGAGCTCTCGATGGGACTCATATTAAAATGACTGTGCCTACTGAGGATCGAGCTTGCTACCGAGATAGGAAGGGGGACATTAGCACCAATGTCTTAGCTGCATGTGATTCAGATCTTCGTTTTACTTACGTTTTGCCTGGTTGGGAAGGTTCTGCTTCAGATCCACGCATTCTTCGTGATGCTCTTCAAAGGCCTAATTGTTTGAAGATTCCTAAAAGTAAGACTTTATATGTGTAACAACAACCTAATAATTTACACCAAATGTTAAAATGAAATACTAATATATGTATAATAATTATATAATGCAGATAAGTATTTTCTTGTGGATTTGGGATTTGCTAACGCTGAAGGTTTTCTAGCTCCTTATAGAGGTACGAGGTACCATTTGAATTTGTGGAGAGGCACCACTCCAACAAATTACAAAGAGCTTTTTAATTTACGACATTCTTCGGCTAGAAACACAATTGAAAAGGCTTTTGGGGTATTGAAAAAGCGATGGAGTATACTTAGAGATCCAAATTTTTTTGAGAAAAAGACTCAAATTAGAATTATTAACGCTTGTTTTATTCTCCATAACTTTTTGAGGGAAGAAAGTATGGATGAAACAAGTCTTATTAATGAGGTAGATGAAGATTTACTAAATATAGAGACAATTGATGAAAAAGGTGTGGAAGATGATTACATTTTTAGTACACAATCAAGTAATGAATGGAATGAGTTTAGAGATAATCTTGCTCAAAAGATGTTTGAAGAATATCAACAGAGAAGGACACATGTTACTTGAGATTTTAGTTAGGAGATGCTATCATAGCCAAGTAGACTGTTTATTCATGTATTGTTATTTACACTAAAGCGTTTAAAGTAGGTTGTTTTGTTGTGTACATGAAGACTTGTTTAAGATCATATGGCTTTATTATTTGCACTACTATTTGTAATTGTTCGTGTGTAATTATTTCATTGCATATATTGTAATTTTTCTTTATATTGTTGGACATGCATGCTAATGTTGATTGCCTTTGCTGAGACATACTTTTAGCATTCATCATGAAGAGATTAGGAAAAGAGCCAATGGTACCACAAAAACAACCAAAAAGAGCTTATCTTACTTGGAACCAACAAATGGATGTTATACTTATCTCCACTTTGTTTGAGCAAATCAATGAAGGAAATAAGGGCGATGGAGAATTCAAACCACAAGCATATCAAGCTGTTGTAGATAACCTAAGGAACCAATTGGGTTTGTTGGCTATAGAGGTGTTCATTCGGGTGATCGGGTCGGTTTCGGACGGGTATCATTCGGTTCGGTTGTATTTCGAATCGGTTTGTTTCGGCTGTTTTTATGACGGGTCACACTCGGGTTGGGTCGGTTAGTCACGGTTCGGTTAAAGATCGGTTATTCGAGTAATCCGTTAAGCATGAGTTCGGTGCCGGTTGAAGTTCGGGTCGAGTGTTAATCGGTGTCGGATTGTCATCGGTTAATAATTGGTTCGGTTTTGTCGGGTGCAGATCGGGTTTTTTTTAGAAAAACAGAATTCGGCTACGTATTACTAATTACTATCGATCAAAAACAATAGTTAAAATGCAAATCAATTAATGATCATTATTACTTTGTTACTTTACATGTTTGACCGAAAAAAAAAATATAAAGTTCTATACATTTTCCTCTAGTACGATTAAAAGTAGTTTAATAAACATTGACCATTGATTATTAGCTCTAAATATATGAAATCATGTATTTATTAGATTAACTAATAAATGATTGAATATAAGCATATCATACTCTATCTTAAAATTGGTTTAGATTTAAAGCAATTCGATCTAAAATTCATTTGGGTTAAGTCGGTTTTAGCCGGATTGAGTTCGGTTTCGAGCATGATTCGGGTCGGATATGACTCGGGTCGGTCATTTTTAAGTTCGGGTAATCTCGGTTAACGGTTATGTGTCGGTTACAAAATTCGGTTACAATTCGGGTTCAGGTTTCCCATTTCGGTTGTCAACCGGTTCGGGTACAACATCGTTTCGGATATTGTCGGTTCGATAACCGTGAAAACGGAAGATATTTTCGGGTCGATTTACTTTCGGTTTCGGTTCGGATTTTCGGGTCGGGTCACTTTTTAACAGCTCTAGTTGGCTACCATCGAACATGTGAAGAATCGAATCAAAGTATGGAAGAAACATTACTCAGTTATCACAGATATTCGCAATTACACCAAGTTTAAGTGGGATGATGAAGAAGATGCTTGTTATTCCAATTGAAGACCACCAGGAATGGAATGCCTATTGTAAGGTACAATCTTATTTTCGGCCCTTGCTTTTTGTATTATTTTCATTGCTTGTGACACTTTTTATAGTAAATAAATAAAAGTATAAATAAGTTGTATTTTGATCTTAAAGTATTTATCTAGTAACTTTTTTAAATAGGTCAATCCCGTGGCTTCTGCTTATAGACATAAGAACATTGACCATTGGGATGAAATATGCGCACTATTTGCCATGGATAGAGCTACGGGTCAAGAAGCTGAGCCATGAAGAATCTGCGGTAGCTATGGAGAAAGAAAGTGAAACTTGCACTGCATCTGAGGCAAACTCTGCATCATCTAACAAGAGTTCAAAGAAAGATTCTATCGTAGATGCTATTTCTAGATTTACTGAGTCATTTGAAAACTATCTACAATCAAACAAACCTCCACCTAAGCCCGATTCCAAAGAAGTTTATGATGTTGTTTCAAAGGTTGCGGGACTAGATCGACATGAAGTCTTGAAGGCAACAAAACTGTTTTTGAAGGATACAGAGAGTTTGATATGTTAAAGGGACTACCAGAAAATGAGAAATTAGACTGGGTGTTACTATGTCTTAACTCTTGAGTAGTTTGTTTTAGATTTTATTTTTGTTTATATGGACAATTTAGATGTGTTGAGTAGTATTGACTATATTTTCCCAAAAAAGATTTTGAACAATTATGTTTGATTATGTTACTACTGAATTCAAGAATTGCATTTCTACATTTTTGCCAAACAATGTTAGAATTTGAATTTAGAAATTGAAAATCTCATTGATTCCAAACAAATTTTGGAATTTGTAATTATGGAATTGTGAATTCTAATATTTTCCAAACAACAATTTGAAATTGAAATTCAAAATTTAGAAATTCTAAATTGAATTCTAAGTTTTCAATTCAATTCTTGGTTCCCAAACACTACCTAATTGAATTTAGATTTGAAAATTAAGTATGAGACGTGGTTAATTCGCTTATTGGCTAAACCTATTAGCTGAAAATGCCATTTAAACTTTAAAACACACAAGGATGGAAACATTTGTGTTTTCATGGACAGGTTAGTGGCAAAGGGTTACAAACAAGTTCACGATTTTAACTATACCGAAACACTTTCACCAATAGCAATATTTCAATACATTCGGATACTCTTAGCGACTGCTACCTTTTACGATTATAAGGAATGACAAATAGATGTAAAAATCACTTTCCTTAATGGCTTCTTGGAAGATGATGTGTATATGATACAACGAGAATGTTTTCATGATCTTGAAAATCCTAAGAAAGTATGTAAACAAGTATCTCAGAGTTGAAATCTTTATATGGATGAGGCAATAAAAAATTTTAGTTTTTTTTTATTGATCAATCACGGTATAATTAGCGAAATTTAATTTAAATGTAGTTATTTCTATTTTCTAATATCATATAACAATATTGTTGATCAATCACGGTATATTTAGCGAAATTTAATTTAAATGTAGTTATTTCATATTTTCTAATATCATATATAGAGGATTTAGTGGCATTTATTGGACCTTTTAACAGCATATTTAATTACATGCCACTAAAGACCAAATAAAGTGTCGCTAAATCACTTTATAGTGAAACTTTAAATAAACAAATAATTATTACATTAAAATTATGAATTAGTGGCATTTTTTAATGCTAATAAATTCAATGTCGCAAAAAGTTAAATTTGTTGTACTGAATTACTAAACCTCTGCCTAAAGGGAAGCATGAGAATTATATTAGGGAATTAGGGATGAAGCACAGAAGAGTGGCTATAGCCTATAATTGTGTACTATTTTCCTAAAAGTTTATCATAAATGTAAATAAATTTGGATATGTTTGTTTATGTTTATAAATAAATTTGATTGTTCTTATTTAATAATGGTTTTGTGTTAAATAAAATGTCTAAAGTATTTTTTAACGTTCTATAGATTTGTCAAATATGTGATTTGATTAATGAAATCAATGAGTGAACTTAAGTTATATAAATATAATAATATATGTCCTTAGTTAGAATCATGAAGTAGGACAAATGATTTTTTGAGGACTACTTTGTAATTAGATAGAAAGTTGAGCTCTATAGGGCATAGGGACATTAAATCAACATGATCATTACACTATTTATTATTTAATGATCAATATGCTTTGCAATTCTCAAACATCGGTCGTAAAAAGGGGGTATAAGGGAGATGACCAGGTTTGCTAAACTTAAGTGGGAGTTTGGTTTAAAAAGATTGGATAAGTCAGATTGATACAGATCAATGTGTATAGCCTCTTGAAGAGTAAGAACAAAGCTTAAATGAATTAAAGAGTTAATTATTTGTTTTAATAGTTTGAGCTTTGATTGCAAGAATTACATTTGAATCAACGTATCGATGATATGAGTAGTCATTATGCTATCATATTTTTTCATCAAATGACTTAAAGATCAAGTGGGAGCTTAAAGGATTAAAGTGTTCTAATACACATGTGTAACAACAAAAATATAAATAGGAAAGTTGTGACTATAAATGCATTCGATTATTTTAATTGGCCATAGTGTTTTGTAGAAACCAACTTTAATTTGTATATTAATAAGATTAGTTTAGTGCTATTGTAATATCACACAAATAAATTACAAATTTGATTATATACATATAACATAAGATTCTATTAGAATACTTAAGTGTTAAGAGCATAGATTGATGATGAGATTTTTTTATTGAGAATTAAAACACCTACTAATTCACCATGTTTGTTACATGTACTTGATACATCACATGTATCACCAAAGTTAGAATATGAAAAGTTCATGTTATCTATCTCTAATACTAAAACGAGATCACCTAAGGACACATGTCATGTTCTGATGAGTTTAGTTTCCGCCTAAAAACTAGAGCTCTGAATATGCTATTACCTCAAATAGCCTTTAATATCTAAATTATCTACTATAATGATCTATAATTAAGGAAGTGATTACTACAACGTATTAAGGACTTTTTATTGCTCATTAAACTAAACATTACATTTTTTTTTAGGATCATTGCAACTTGTGATGGATGATTACTTCTATCTTTTTCTCAAAAAATTCTCTATCTTTCTTCTATTCTCATATCTAAAAAATTGAGATTTTAATTTTTAAGTATCTCTCTATTGATTTTTTAGGTTTAGCTAATTCGAATCAAGAGAGAAGTAAAGCATGTAACCAGTCTCAATGAATGCGTCATATCACCTGCACTAGTCTATTTATATCTTTTATTTTCTTAAATATTTTATTTATTGATTTTGATATCATATTTTTTATGCATGTGAATGATTTATTATTATTAAATTAAAATTTTTAATTGCTTTTTATTGTTATTATATTTATTGATCAAACATGGATCCTCTTTTTTTTTTTTTTCCAATTTGGCAAATTTAATTTCTTTATTCACATCGAGGGGAAGTAAGTTGTGTTTAGAGATGGACAAAATCTACATAGGAGTAATTAAACTTGAGAAGGATTGACAATAACAATCGTGATATTGTTTCCTAATACTAAAATCTAAAATTTTATTTTCTTGATAGGAAAATAATGATTAATATATAAAATTAGAATTTAATATGTAGTAATGTCTGATCAATCATATATAGTTGTTTCATGGGTCAAAAGTAAGCAAAAACTAAAGATTTTAATATGTGTTGATTATGATAATATTTATACTTTAACATACAATATCGTATACAAAAAAGTGGTTCAGTATTCATAGTTGATAAAAGTTGTTATAAATGTATCCATTTCAATAGGTTTATATATCGTTTAACTTTATTTTTCGTCGTTAAGTATATTATGGTACACATAACTATATTTCAAATTTGCGTATCAATATTATTTTTTATTCGTTTTTTTTTTTTTGCTATTTTCATTTATTTATGTAAAAATGTGTATTAAATATGATAAAATATTAAATAACCCGTGCTTAGCATGGACAATCACCTAGCTTGTGTATAAATATGAGTTTTGCTCATATATATATATATATATATATATATATATATATATATATATATATATATATATATATATATATCTATATATATATATATATATATATATATATATATATATATATAATATATATATATATATATATATATATCTATATATATATATATATATATGATAAACATTCTTTTTTATTTATGTAAAAATTATTTTTGCAATTTAATTTTACGCATCTAAACTCGTGCATGTTTCACTATATTATTATCTATATTTTCGTGCATCACACAAGAAAAAAGATGGAAATAAAGTTATGTTAGATGCACTTGATACGGAGTGTTAATACTTAAAAACATATTAATACATTCAAAAATACATAATGAATTTAGTTTTAGAAAAAAAATTATTTTAAAATGTAGTTTTTCAAAACATTTCATACACAAAAGTTAGCTTGAAAATAAAAAAAAATTCAAAAAACAATGTCATTGAGCATGTTTTAGTAAACTATCCCTTGGTGCAACATTTTCTTAAATTTATTATCCTATCTAACAAGATTTGTATATTATTGAAAATAAGCACATAAATCCATTACCCCTATTGCTTGTTAATGTTACAAACTAATAATAGATAATCATTTATCATCACTTAGAAAATAATTAAGAAATAGCCAAAATAGGAAGTAGTAATAAAAAGTCCCAAGCAAAAAATGCCACAATATAATGATATTGGATCATGCAAAGAATTGGATCCTATGAATAAAATAAAAAAAAAACAAGTAAAGAGGGCAATAGAAAATTGGTTGGAAAGGGGCGACTCCGTAGCACCATCAAAGGCCAAATGCCTCCTTTTAAGGGGGGACTCCTCGTTCGCCTCTTCCTATTTTGGCCGTCCCCAGTTCCTGCCTTTCATTCGTTCCTTCTATCACTCTCGTTTTTTATAACCCCGTCTCATCGTAAGACAGACTCATATAACTAGTTTATTTTTCTAAAATGATCAATCGCTCTAAGTCTATAAGTGATCACTCTAAAAACTATAAAAATTAATCATATTAAAATTATAAGTGATTACTAAACAAAAGGTGTATATTGAGTCAGTCTAATAGAAGTAGTTTCGTCATAAGATCATCTCATTTAATAATTTTTTCATTTTTTTTGTACTTGTATATTTATTTCGTTGCTTTCCTTTGTTTTTTTATGACACTAATTTTAAGTTCTGTCAAAACTTTAATTCAATAACGTCAATAGACTTGGGGACGGCTTCTTCATGTCTCTTTCCACTTATTGTTTGTTTTCTACATTTTTTTCTTATAAACTACGTACAAATTGATATAACTAGTGCTCTCTATTTGGAGTTCTCATTAGGGAATTTGGATTTCATTTTAAGTAGGGATTTAGGCAGGAGGGTTAGGTTAATGGGACCCTCACCCGTCACTCACGTCTATGAAATTTCGTTTATAAGAGGTCTGTTGTTATGAATAAAAGATTAAAAAATATGAAAAAAACAGTATATAATAAAGTGTCAGATAATTGGATGACTTTTATTTTTTTATTCTTCTAATCATAATGAAGTTTTTACTTGAAAAAGAAAAACTTTATATTATGTTATATAATGGAATTAATAATGTCCTATATATTTTTGTGTTTCTAATGATGTTATATGTTAGATTTAGTGATGTTATATATGGATGATGCAATGTGTTGATGTTATATGTTGGAAGCAAATTATCTTCTATTGTAATTTTAACATTGATATCAAACTTATAATTAATCTTATTTTGAAATTTACAAATTCTTGTATGAGACGATCTCATCATGAGACATGTCTAATACTTGGGTTAGATAACCTAATACTAGAATTTTTAACTTATTATAGGCTTCTTATTTTGATGTCGTCTCACCGTAAAACGATCTCATACAAGACAGGCTGTTTGATATTTGTTTTTACATTTTAGTAATTTTTATAAAAGGAACTTTATTTCATTTGCTACGACCCATAAAATATTAAGACTGATACCGATTTTAGGTGCTTATCATATTTTATGCTAAGTTATTCATATTTGATGATCGCGTGATTTTTATTTAGGGCCGGATTTATTGTTAGAATTTTATGATTATTTTCGAATTCATATTGATTGTGTCCAAATTGAAAAACACACAAGCTATTAATTTATATCCTATACATTTGGAATGAACATTATCTTTATAATTAAAAGAAACAAAGAAATTATAAAGTATTAAAAAAGACAATCTCATGATAAATTCAACTTATTCTCTTAAAGTGATTATTTATAATCTATAATAATCGCTAGTAATTTTAAAATTATCTTTTATAATTTTAAATTGATCACTTAAAATAAGCTAGCAATTAAAAATAAACAAATTAGATAGTTTTATCTCATCAGTAAGAAAGTCTCATCCAAAATTACTTGTATGTAATAAGAATAATGCGATTCTTGTGATCTAACCCAGCTCTGTCGCAACTTACATATATAGATGTATAGATAGGTAATAAAAGTGTTTATTATTGATTTCAACATGTTTGCTTTTTAGTCAAAAAGAGCATTCCACTTCTCGTATTATATCTCATATGAAGTATGTATAATTGATTAATATCTCACCTAGCATAAAGAAAGATTTTATGTTTCTAGTTTCCATAGCTAGTATATATTTAAATTGCTACCTTTTGGCCATTCATGCCAAACTCTATGGACAAGAGTATCCTATTCATTTGGCTACAAGTATTTTAGATCAACTTGTATTCTTTATTTAATTTCGATGCAATAACGTGATTTTTGAATTGGTGAACTTATTGATTTTTAAATTTGGATGCAATAACACGTTAAAACTTAATTTTATTTATTTTAAAGGTCATGATATACCAAACATTAATTAAAATAGAGATAACATCCAAGCTAAAAATGATATAAAAATATTTTTCAACATTCAGGCTTTTTACCATTAGATTGCGATATTTCTTGAGCTTGTGTTTGAGAACTAATATTTTATTTTAAATAGTAGATTTGAATTCTAGAATCATAAATTAATGAATATTTAAAATTCAAAATCTAATGTTTCAAATCAATAAGGGAGAACTATAGGAAACTAGTTTATTTTTACCCCCAAGAGGAAAAGAGCAATGCTTTAGAGGAAAAGAGTGACGACTGACAATGTTATAAAGAGAAAGAACCAATATCTCAAAAAAAAAAAAAAGAGAAAGAGAACCAAAGGTTACGAAGAAACAAAACTAAAAAAAGAATTAAAAGATAATTAAGAAGGGAAAAAAGAGCCTATTAGCGATCCATAAAATACATCTGAGGTCTCCATAATCTAATGTTTGGCAACTCTAAAGTTGATGAACAATTGAAAATCATAGGAGAGAAAACACATGTTAAGATTCGAGTAGCTAGGAATAGGGAAAAAAAAAGTGTGAAATTGCAAGTGACAATATGTGAGAGAAACTTTCAAAATATCTTATTTTACCTTTGGTGCAACAAACATGAAATTAAACCAAGTCCAAATTAAAATGCTTTGAATATCCATACAAAGGAATTGCATGAATCTAAGTTTTGAGATAAAATTTTAGTTTCCAAACACAGGATGGTTTTCATGTACCATATTATTTTTCACTTGTATATTTCTTTTTTTTATTGCTTGTGATTATTTTTTTTTTGAAAGAATTGCTTGTGATTATTTTATTATATCTACCAATTCTACATAAATAAAAAAAACTTATTTTTATCATTGTTTTGGGATTGAGGATGCATTGCATCTCCTGCACCTATACTAGATTCGCCAAAATAATCACTTTGAATATTAACATAAAATCCTACTTTCTTTATATACCACAAAATTTATAAAAGTTTTTAATCTTGTTTGGCATAGAGTAATCACCATTCAGTTTATTTTGAAATTTAAGCTTTTTATAAAATAAAACTTTCTTTTGAAATATAATTATTCAATGTTTAATTATATATATTAAACCATAAAATCTGAAAAAAAAAGTATTGAACCATCCGCTATTGCTACTGTCACGTGACTTCTAGAAGGCCCTAGCATGTATTCTAGTGGGTTTGTAAATATGCTGTAATATAATAGTTTGTTATAGAATTTGTTAGAAAGTTTGTTTTCCTTGCCACGTCATGATTAGCTAGCTTGTTGCCCAAGCTTCACATTGTATATATACCCATTCTTGCATTCATTGTACTGTACATTCAAGAATTATAATGAAAAGCATTCTCTCTTCTTTCTCTGTAACAATGGTGTGAATCTCTTCATGGTATCAGAGCGGGTTTTAAAATACCTCTCTGTTTCTGTTCATTTCTTCGATCCTTCCTCTTCTTTAATCTTTCTTTTTCTGATATTTTTTTTCTGAGCAACAAAAAGCTTCGGTATACCTTCAATGGCGACAACCTCCATAGTCGATCCTACTCAAGATCCTTCGAGCCACTTTTATCTCCATCCTTCGGATCATGCTAGTGCCAAATTAGTCTCCATTCCTTTCGACGGTACCGGTTATGCAGATTGGAAAAGGAGTATGATTATCGGTTTGACGGCGAAGAATAAAATGTGCTTCGTCGACGGTACTTTGGAGAAATCGACCACCAATACTTATGAGGCTAAAGCTTGGGAGCGCTGCAATAATATGATAATTGGTTGGATCATTGCTGCCTTGGAACGGTCCATCGCTCGGAGTGTGATGTACTATGTTACGGCTCGAGAAATATGGCGTGACCTCGAAGAACGGTACGGCCAAACCTCCGTGGCTCAGGTTTATTCTCTTCATACCGAACTCTTTAATATTGTTCAAGAATCCAACATGACAATTTCTGAATATTTTACTACAATCAAATCAATTTGGGACCAACTTGATGTTCTTGACCCCGTACCTACTTGCACTTGTAATGGTTGTGTGTGTAGTCTTACCAAGAAGGTGTTAAAATCACAACAAAATCAACGAGTAATTCGATTTCTCATGAAACTAAGTGAACCGTTTAATCAAGTCCGGACTAATATTCTTATGATGGAAGACTTACCTAATGCCTCATTAGTTTATCGGTTGTTGCTCCAAGAAGAACGCCATCACTCTATGAGTAAATTGAGCACCACACCTTCCGATTCTCTTGCTTTTCATGTCGGTCGTTGTAATGATCGGCCTCCGTCCACTCGTAATATTTCTGGATATAGAGGATATCGAGGCACTCATGCTTCTGGCAGTAAAAGGACACCATCTACCTTTTTTTGTGAACACTGTCACATGTCTGGACATACTATTGATAGGTGTTATAAGTTGCATGGATACCCATCCAAGACTCGTCCTACTACCGGTAAACGAGTCGCTGCTGTTGCTACACACACTACACCTGCTGCTGTTGAGAACACTGGTCTAAGTCATGATCAATTCAACCATTTGTGTGCCTTGCTTGGTAAAACCGATAAGCCATCCGAGAGCACTGTGGATGATCCCATTGCTGATACTTGTGATCCGATAACTGTCAATGCCGCAGGTATATTTTGTTTTTCCACTACTCGTAGTGACACCATTTGGATTCTTGATAGCGGCGCCTCGGATCACATGTGTAATTCGATACACATGTTTTCTAATTTGCGTCCTCTTTTAGATAATCATCATAAAATAACGATTCCAAATGGTACCACTGTTACTGTTAGTCATGTTGGGGATATTCAAGTTACTCCTGATCTTCTTCTTACTCGAGTTCTTTATGTTCCGCATTTCCGGTTTAGTCTCGTTTCGGTACCGCGGCTGTGCAAAGATAATCAATGTTCTGTATCTTTTACTAATACTCAATGTTGGATGCAGGGCCCTTCGATGATTCGGCCTTTACTTCTTGGTAGTCTTCATAATGGACTATACTTGCTTGAGCATCATGCTACTTCAACTACTACTACTAGGACTATACTATCTACTGAGAATAAGAGTGACTTTACATGTAATGCTAATACCATGTTACAGCATAATGAGGCCAAGCTATGGCATATTCGTCTTGGTCATATCCCCTTTCCTACTATGAAATTTGTTAACCCCTCCCTTGATGTAATTGGCTTACAACGTGATGTGTTTTGTACCATTTGTCCGCAAGCACGTCAAACGCGTTTGCCTTTTCCGTCTAGTGATATTAAGACTACTTCTCCTTTTGCATTATTACATGTTGATGTATGGGGCCCCTACTCTTATCCTACTTATGACGGTTACTCTTATTTTCTTACGGTTGTCGACGATTTTACTAGATGCACTTGGACTTTTTTAATGAAATATAAGAGCCAATCCCTTACTTTTTTACAACAACTCGCACGTTATATTGCGAATCATTTTGGTACTACTATTAAGATTGTGCGTTCGGACAATGCCCGCGAATTGTGTGACGGCCAAGCCTATCGTTGGTATGTTGATAATGGGATTACTCACCAAACTAGTTGTGCTCATACTCCTCAACAAAATGGAGTTGTTGAGCGCAAACACCGACACCTCCTTGAGGTCGCTCGTGCCTTATCTTTCCAAGCCAACCTTCCTACTAAATTTTGGGGTGCATCCATTCTTTGCACTACCTATCTTATTAACCGTCTACCATTAGCTTGTCTCAACCACATTTCCCCTTTCGAAAATTATTTCATAAACCGCCCTCACTTACCCACCTTCGCGCCTATGGATGCTTGTGCTTTGTCTCTACTCCCAAACCTCACCGTCTTAAATTCCATCCCCGTGCCCAAGCTTGTGTCTTCCTTGGTTACCCTTGTAATCAAAAGGGTTACAAAGTCTACAATTTATCCACTCATAAAGTGGTTATTTCCCGGGATGTTGTTTTTAAGGAACACCACTTCCCCTTTCATTTTCAAAATCTGTCCACCTCTCCCTTTCCTGCCTTTTACTTGCCTGTCCACACACCACCGCCTATTATCACTCATTAGTGTCTCCCTCCTGCTTCCCATTTACCCACTGTCCCACCTCCCTCCCCTCCTCATACTCAACCTATTCCTAGCAGTCCGCCACCTACTGCTCAACCTCCCTTACCTTCCTCTTCTCCCGCCCCTTCTCTTCGAAAATCTACTCGCTCTCACAAACTCCCTTCTCATCTCAAAGACTACGTTTGTTCTTCGACCCCCTCACATTGGTGTAATATTGTACATTTCACTTCCTTACCTTCCCATCATCAAGCGTTTATCGCTTCTCAGTCGGTTTGGCGTGAGCCCACCTCTTACAAAGAGGCCGCACAAAGTGAGTCTTGGCAGTCCGCAATGCAAGCTGAAATTCGTGCTTTAGAGGGTAATAATACATGGGATCTTGTGCCGCTTCCTCCGGGTAAAAAGGCTATTGGGTGTCGATGGATTTATAAGGTCAAATTAAAGGCCGACGGTTCTCTCGAGCGTTTTAAGGCTCGCTTGGTTGCTAAGGGTTATTCTCAACAATATGGGGTCGATTATCAAGAAACTTTTTCCCCGGTTATTAAAATGACTACCGTTCGTTGTCTTGTAGCCTTGGCATCTAGTAAACAATGGCCGATTTTTCAATTGGATATTAATAACGCCTTTCTCCATGGCGACTTACATGAGGAGGTTTATATGCAAGTTCCCGATGGCTTGCCGCATCCTCCTAATACCGTGTGCAAACTTAAGAAATCTTTATATGGTTTGAAGCAAGCTTCCCGTCAATGGTTTAATAAGCTTACTTTAGAGCTTTTACATCAAGGATTCACACAGTCTCGTAATGACTATTCATTGTTTACTCGTCGGACAGCAACTTCCATGGTTATTCTTGCCGTTTATGTCGACGACATTATTATTACCCGTGACGATGTTTCGTTTATTACACAACTCAAGCAACACCTTCACACTACTTTTAGTATAAAAGACTTGGGTTTTTTGAGCTTCTTTCTTGGCATTGAAGTCACGAATCTGCCTAATGGTATTGCCTTGACCCAAAGAAAGTTCACTCAGGAATTGTTGCGGGATGCCGGTATCACTGCTACTAAGACAGTAACTACTCCTCTTCCTGTCACTATTAAATTGTCCCATGATGATGGCTCGCCTCCTTTCTCTGATCCGACCTATTATCGTAGTATTGTTGGCAAGATGAATTTTCTTACTCATACTCGACCGGACCTCTCATTCACTGTCCAAACGTTGAGTCAATTTATGCAACATCCATCCGAGCTTCATTTTAAGGCTTTGACTCATACCCTTCATTATATTGCCTGTACGGCTGGCCAAGGGGTTCTTTTACGTGCTAGTCCTCAGCTTAAGCTCCATGCCTTTTCCGACTCCGATTGGGCAGCTTGTGTCGACACTCGTCGTTCCGTCACGGGTTATCTTATGATGCTTGGTAATTCCCCGGTTAGTTGGAAATCAAAAAAGCAGCCCACTGTGTCTAAATCGTCTTCCGAAGCGGAATATCGTGCTATGTCTTCCGCCGCTTCGGAGATTACTTGGCTTGTTCGCCTTCTTACTGAGTTGGGTTTTACTGATTTACCGCCGGTTATTTTGCATTGTGACAACCAATCGGCCATGCATATCGCTCACAATCCTGTGTTCCATGAGCGGACCAAGCACATCGATATTGATTGTCACTTTACTCGCGAGAAAGTGTTGGAGGGCCTTATACAGCTCACGTATCTTCCTTCTCAATTACAGCTCGCTGATGTTCTTACGAAGTCTCTTCCGTCTCATCAGCTTCGTCCTCTTCTCTCCAAGCTTGGTATGATCAATATCACCCCAAGCTTGCGGGGGGATATTGAACCATCCGCTATTGCTACTGTCACGTGACTTCTAGAAGGCCCTAGCATGTATTCTAGTGGGTTTGTAAATATGCTGTAATATAATAGTTTGTTATAGAATTTGTTAGAAAGTTTGTTTTCCTTGCCACGTCATGATTAGCTAGCTTGTTGCCCAAGCTTCACATTGTATATATACCCATTCTTGCATTCATTGTACTGTACATTCAAGAATTATAATGAAAAGCATTCTCTCTTCTTTCTCTGTAACAATGGTGTGAATCTCTTCACAACTATTACCTTTACAATTAATCTAATCAATTAAAATACCCCACCATTCCACTCTTAAAAACCGTGCCCAACCCAAATGTCCCCTTTTGTGAGAATAGGAGGGAGTATTTTAGAACGAAAGAAGTACTAAATTAGGGAGGTTGGACATTTCGAAAAAAACAATTAGGGAGATTGGAAACATATAAATAATGCATATCCCATTTGTTTAGTAACTGATTGAGATATGAAATTTACAATACACGATCAATTTTGACACTCTTTCGCTTTTTAGCTTCTGTTCCTGTTTTTGCCTATGCTTTTTGTATTAATTTTTTGATTTGTTTTTACCTAATTTCTATTTATTTGTAGTTTTTTTTGTTTTTGGAGGTGTTTTTGTCTTTTGAGTTTTTTTTCTGAGGATTTATCCGTGGATTTTTGTTGAGCTAAATGACTCTTTACCGCACTGTCCTTTATGGGTATGAGTTTCCGTCGTCATTCCCTTCCCAAACCCTAATCATGTGAATCCTATGTATAAGATACATTGGGTGATGATAATGATAATGATTTATTTGGTAACCAATTATAATATGAATCTCATCAACAGTTCTAAATCATACCCATGGTAATGAAACAAACTTTGATAACAAAAAAGTTTTTTTTTTTTTGTTTATAAATTTTCATTACCACCTAATACCACATCTCCCAATTTTAATGCATTGGAATGCATTTGATGAATAAAATGAGATGATTAAAGTTGATCAGCATTGTCATCAAGGTAGCTAAAAAAATTTCAACCAAAATTACACAAGTTATTCAATTTCATTATCACCGTTTATTATCACCTAACAAATGAGCCGTTAGAAAATTTTAAAATTATACATTCACAAATGTAGAAAACTAAACGGGACATTTGATTGGAATATGCGTGAAAAAAATAAGAACACACTAGACTTTTTGCCCTACATTGGTGCCAATAGATTTGACTACAAGTTAAGGGTCAAGTACGAACTACATTAATTGACCAAAAGAAAAGGTCAAGTCTTTGTAATTTCCCAGTTCTATATTACTTGTTACATCTTAAGATAATACGCACAAATTACACTATTTATTTATCATCTTTAATTTGTAATTAATTCAAATTTATAAGTTAAAGTATAGTGAAGTTGGATCTTGTTTGATTCGTTTCGATGTAAAAATAATATATAACTTTTTTATAATTTTTGACTAAATATAATTAAAGATATTAAGAAATAAATCAGCGCTTTACACTGCATGAAAACTCAATAAATGCAAGTATTTTGGAACGAAAGATGTACTAAATTAGGGAGATTGGAAACATATAATAATGCATATCCCATTTGTTTGGTAGATTGCAATATGAATTTTACAATACACGATCAATTTTGATACTCTTTCGCTTTCTAGCTCATGTTCTTGTTTTTGCCTATGCCTTTTGTATTAACTTTTTTATTTGTTTTTACCTAATTCTATTTATTTGTAGTTTTTTTTTGTTGTTAGAGGTGTTTTTGTCTTTTGAGGTTTTTTTCTGAGGATTTATCTGTGGATTTGTTGAGTCGATTGACTCTTTGGCGCACTATCCTTTATGAGTATGAGTTTACGTCGTCATTTCCTTCCCATACCCTAATCATGTGAATCCTATGTATAAGATACACTGGGTGATGATAATGATGATGATTTGTTTGGTAACCAATTATAATATGAATTTCTTACGCAATTAGTAATTGATCAATTTTAGGTTATAATTGATATTTTTAAGGTCCAAAATGATTTTTTAAAAGTTATAACTGATCATTTTGATCACTAACCACAGCAAAATTAACTTTTCACAACGTAGGATTTAGCAGCATTAAAATGTCACTAATTTATATATTTTTAGTGTAATAATGTTAGGTTTATATTTTATGTTCCACATAAATTAATTTGTGGCCCTTTTTTTTTGTCTTTAGTGACATATGTAATTATTTCTATAGTCTATAGTGACATTTATGAGAAATATCTATAGCTTCTATGTTGCGATAAGCTATAGTATGATTTTTTGTTATGCTGCTAAAGGGTTTAATTTATGTCACTAAATCCACTATATATACCATTAGAAATTTAAAGTAGTGACATTTAAATTAAATGCCACTAAATATATCACAATAAAAATAAATTATATTGTAGTCACTTTATATATAATTGATCACTTTATATATTATTGATCATTTTAAGGTCTAAATTGATCATTTTAACGTCAAAATTAAAGACTTTAAAAAGATCATAATTGATGCAGTCTATAAACTTGTAAGTAGAATATTGACCACTTTAATGTTCGAATTGATCACTTTTAGGTTATAATTGAATTTTTTTTATTTTACTTGATCCAGCTAGAAATTGATCATTTTAATGTCATAATTGATACCTTTAAGGTTAAAATTATTTTTTTATTTTTGATTTTGGGTAGGCCCATTAGTACCCACCTCATAATGAGGCGGTCTCTTGTGAGTTTTTGCGTTCTTAGTATTAAATCTGTCGAAGTTTGATTCGATGAAATTCGATCGAATGTAGCTGGTAGTAACCTGAAAATTTAGCAAACCAGACTACTTTGACCCATTTTAGTTTCTTGTAGAGATGATTATAGGTCTTGGATCCTAAGGTCTAGCTAGACCCAACCCAACCCTACCCGAATTTAAGGGTTCAGGTTAGATCTGGGTTCATGATCTTAAAATTCGAATACAAGTATGGGTTCACTTTTGAGACCCAAATCTTGTTGAATATTTAGTGTCTAATAATCCTGAATATAATCACTATGTACTACTAAGGTAGTGGGACAATACGTATCAAATTACTAAGTCCGTGTATAAATCACTAAAGCTACTAAAAGTAGTGGGACAAAACGTGTTAATATACTAGGTCCAAAAGGCATTAAAAGATAAGACTAAACAAGGAAAAAGGGGTACCAAGTCAGTGGCTAAAAGCCTACTCGGCGGTCCCCTTGTTTGTGCTAAAGCTGAGTTGGCTTTAGCTCTCTGGAAAAATCATGTTTGGTCAGAAGGCAATCCGAGTCGGCGATCCTTGGGGAGGACCGACCGCCGACTCGGCGGTCTGGGCTGGGAAAAAGACCGTTGCTTTTCTTCCCGTTTTCTTGTGTTTAATGCCTTGGATACTCACTAATGCACTTGATTCTCTGAATTATTAGGGAGTATTAAGCACCATAATTCTCTAAAATAATGGTATTAAAGTCCATGATCATGAATGAGATCATTAAGGTGATTAATGTGCCATAGGCTCCTCCTTATACTCTTGAGTATAAATAGAGGTCCTTGGCTCTTGAGATTTCTTTGCACCTAATCTCTAAATTCTTTCTTCCTTCCTCTCATTGTCTTTGCTAATCCAAGAGAGTAATTAACTCTTGTATTGCTTTCCTTTGCTCATAAGCCTAAAACACATTGTTGTTAAGTTATATACCCTAAGTACTAAAGGTATATTGAAGTTGTTTGTATCTCGTTGTGAATTTCCACATATCAACCCAAGTACTTTGTGGGGGAAATATCACAAAAGGAAAGTGAGCACACGCCTACAACTTGTATCAAGTTTCCAGGTAACGGTTGTCGTTACAAACTTATCTTCGTTTACTTAGCATTGTAACCATCATTGTAACTTTAATTTTTGCCATCAACAAAGGGGTTTAATACAAATTCCCGATTGTAATTTGTATTGTAATTATATACATTTCGTAATAAATCTGACCCATATACTCTTTTGCATTTAATTTTTTTTTATAAAACTATCATTTGTATTTGTTTGTTTCTATGATTTGAACTTTCTTATATTTTGGAAATTGAGTGGTTTGAAAATTTGAATTTTGTCAATATATGTAATTTAAAATGTGGCCATTGTATTTGTACTATAAAGAATGGAAAAGTTTGATGAATATTGCTTTTTAGAACAAATTGAATGTTGAAAAAATTTGTATATTTGATCGCTTAACAATTTCATATGAATAGTCGAAAATTGCGTAATATAATATTTATACCTTTTTATAAAAAAATAAAATATAGTTTTGGATCCAAATTAAAACCCTAATACTATGTTTGAATAGCAAATTAGAAGAGAAAAAGAAATGAAGAGAAATGAAACCGAAAAGAAAGGGTAGGGGTAAGAAGGGAGATTACATCTTGTTTGTTTGAAAGGGAAAGAAAAGTAAAGCGGGGAAAGAAAGGAAAGGCAGCCAACAGGGGTAAGAAGGGAGACTACATCTTGTTTGTTTATAAGGGAAAAAAAGGGAAATTGAGAAAGAAAGAAAAACAAGTGTTTTGCCCTCTAAATTTTTTCACTTTACGAGAAATTGTATTCTTGACAAGAGATCTTTCTGCCTTCTAAATCTCTTCTTTTCCTTTCTCTCCATATGTCTCCATCCAAACACAATATTAGAATATGTCATTTATCATTTTTTTTTAAAAAAAGGGAAATTCCACATGATAGCATTCAGTTTTGATGAATTGCCAATGGTAGCACTTTTTAAAGAAAATTCCACATGGTAGCATCTAGTTTATGCACTATCTAATTGCCGTAGCATTTTCTGTTAAGTTCTTGTTGAATTCCGTTAAATTCATCATTTTGTAAGTTTTTTTCCACGTGATAGCATCCAGTTTTTGTTAATTTACCATTTTAATTTTTACTTCACCATTTTAATGTTTAATTCACCATTTAATTCATTAACGCTTAAATGTTTAATAATTTTATTGAAGAATTATAAGAAACTATCTAATCGGGTTGAAAAAAGTACTTATTCGCCTATTTTTCGATACGTAAACTGAAAAAGATATTTGACGTCATTTTTACCTATCATAATGTTTTTTTTCAAAAAACGGACGTTGCAAATATTCTTATGGGGTAACTCTTTGGAAAATCCGGTCGAAACAAGTACTTATACGCCTATTTTCCGATATGTAAAACAAAAATGATATTTGACGTCATTTTTACCCATTATAACGATTTTTTTTTTGAAAAAAAGGACATCGCTACTATTCTTATGGGATAACTCTTTCGAAAGTTCGATCGAAACAAGTACTTATTCGAAAGAGTACTTGTTTCGACCGATGAACTCAACATTAAAATGGTGAATTAAAAGTTAAAATTATTTTTCCGTAAAATTATTTAAACATTTATAATTTTTTTCCATAAAATTATTAAACATTTATGGAAGTTAATGAATTAAACGGTGAATTAACAATAAAATGGTGAATTAAACGTCAAAATTGTGAATTAAACAAAAACTGGATGCTACCATGTGGAAAAAACTTACAAAATGATGAATTAAACGGAATTTAACAAGAACTTAACGGAAAATGCTACGGCAATTAGATAGTGCATAAACTGGATGCTACCATGTGGAATTTTCTTAAAAAAGTGCTACCAATGACATTTCATTAAAACTTGATGCTATCATTTAGAATTTCCAAAAAAAAAAATTTACGGTTAAAAGCAAACTAAATTGAAAAAAAGTTAAACCATAAGTGAGTTGCCTTGTATTTTCAGTGTCCTAAACACAAATACAAATTTGAAATTTATAATCGTGGATGTTTTATTGGAGTGTTGGAAATACGTCACATGTGAGACAAGATTCCATATTGTTAAAAAAAGTGGGTTGTGGACTTGGATATATACTTGGTGAGCTAATCCTCCTACTGCCATATGGTTTTGGGAAACAATGAATCTCACCGAGTGTATGTGCACGTCAACGCTCTTGACCCGTGGGTTTGTAGGCCTAAGCCCACGGGTGTCCCGTGTCCCCACGAGTGGGCCACGATGTGATTATGTAACGAATTGTCACGGCCTAATAAGGAGTATAGTTTATTCAACATTAAATAGTTTAAAACTTAATCTATACCATTTAGAATTGTCAAGGCGAGTGAATTGCGGATCAGATTAGTTTCTCGTTAATTTCAGACTAGCTAGTCTCTTGAGAGATCGTTTCTTTGAGAAACGTCTCTCAAACTCATCCCATTAAGCCTTAATGCCTATTTACATTTTCCTTAATGTCTACTCACAATATCTTAAATGCCTACTTATATTAATTTTAATGCCTAGTTATAATATTTCAAAAAAAATATAATGGGTCAGCCCAATTAGAAATGGTCACGAGACCGTCTCTTACAAGAATTTGTGATTTATGATTGAGATATTTTTAGATTAGGTCACTTTCAATTAGATCTTTTCGGATTTGAAACCGGTATGTCGCAAGGATTATAAAAATTATCATTATTTCTTTTGAAACATATACATATAATTGTTTTTTATTTTCTAAAGAAATATTTTCTTACTCAGGGAGGCGTAGCCCCTACCCGCCCCAACAAAGTACTGCCATTGCCTATGGAGCCCGGTCGGATATGGGTTTATGACCTCAGAGTCCGGATTCAGGTCCACACGTTTAGGACCCATATCCGACCCATTAACCCATTTACATTTTTTTTTTCAAAATTATATGTTAGCTATTATGTGTATTTAATTGTTTGATTTGGAACTTTGTTATATTTTGGAACATTACATGATTAAAACTTTGTTGGTTCATCTAATTTGAAATGTGGTCGTTGCTTATATACTTTAAAACTTAAATGACTCGAATCTCGATAAATATTTTGTTATAAGAACTTGAATTATATTGGAAAGCTTCATATATTTCTTCACTAAGTAGAGTTCAAATTAGCCTTAAGAGTTAGTGAAACTTGTAATGAAGTTTGTTAAGTTAGTACTAGTGGTTTGCCGTTTCTTTTGTTTGTTATTTCTAAAAAAGTACGGTTATATGCTTGTTAAGTGAATGCTAATATGGTTAGATGGGTCATTTTGTATTGTATAAAAGAGGAAAATTGATGTTCCTTTATATACTCCTATCTATTAAATAATGAAAATTAGCTACTTTTGCAACAAATTTGTTATAAATATTTTGATAATATAACCACTTCTACATTTTCAAAAGAAAGTGATTTTAGCAAGTTCTTACAAACCAAGGGCTATATTTACAAAAATAAGGTGCAATAAACCTAATGCTATCGTTTACACCAAGTACATAATATTTAGACACTTCTAACATAGTTGAACATACTACATAATTGCCTCTTACTTAAACCTAAACTTACTTACATAACTATACTTAATGCAAAACAAACTCCATGGTTTCCCTGATTCTGTGTTGCCTTCTTCTTTGTCACTTGGCTCGAACGCTTTTGTTGCATTTGTTCTTTACAAGTTAAACCACCTTTGCAAGTTTTTGCGCTGTGGCCCAACTGATAGCTTCCATGTGAATCACGAAACTTCCCAACAAATTAACTCACCAACCCAAATGAATATAAGATCGCTTCTATATGAATCACGAAAAAACCCAAACAAATACTAAGCGTTTGTTTTGTGACAATACCAAAATGAAGGGTGTGTAGGCATTGAAGCACCTAATTTCATACGATCCTCCCAATCAACAACTAGGTCCAACAAGTTAATTTTATTAATATCATCAGCATGAATGTCTACCGAAAGCCCTCTATATTGAAACCTTAAAAGAACTTTTTTCACACTAACTAAAAAAAATAAACAACTACAATTGAAAATGTAAAATTTGAATGGAAATTTGCACTTACATTTTCACACATCAAATCGAAAATAAGGGTTTATTTGAATGCGTATTTGCACTTACAAATTCACCAGCAACAATTTCAGCAGCTCCAAATTTAAAATTCTAGAACAACAATCGACAATTAGGAAATTGGAGGAATAGTGATCCTTATAGATAAAAATCATTGAATTCGAATTTGCACTACAACGATTTCTACATCAAAAATTTTGAATTTGCATTCGAAAAAGCAACAACAATCGACAATTTGCACATATTTTCGAATCAATTTTTCGAATTTGCATTTGAAAAAACAACAACAACAACAATCACCAAAGTTTAAGAAGAAATATTACTAACCTTTCTTGATCTCGAGCTTGATTTTCTGATCTTTGTGGATAAAAATCATTGAATTCAAAGTCAATTTTGAGGATTTAGGGTTAGGACTTTAAGAAAATTAAGAGAATTGTTAGGATCAGAGAGAGGGGATTTATTTGGCGAAATAGGAATTCAACGTTTGTGTGCACTATACTAACACACTTAACGATTGCTAATGCATAATTATCAGAATTCCAATTCTGATCTACGATTCCACGATCCTACGATCTAAAAATAGGCGACTGATCTGGATTGTCGGTAGGATGCTAATGTGTGTAGAATCGTGCGATCCTACCTAGCTCGAGAATTTATGTAGTATCATATCACGATTTTACAATCCTACGATCCAACGATCCGATCCTACAAGAATAGTTTTAATTGAAAAGTAATCCACATTTCACTTATGTATAAATATATATATTTAAGATTATTACACCAATACTTTTACAATATTCAAGTTTTTCTTAATTTGTTGATTAAAGTGATTATTAAAGGTATTCTTTTTCAAAATTTTATAGATGAAGTCAAATAAGTTTTTACTTGCTTCTTAAAACTTGAAAAAAAAAGAACAAAATTAATTGATCATCCAAAGCACATTAATGCTAATTTGTAGGATTACACGATCCTGCGATCCATTTATACCGATTTCAATCCTATCCCCTCAACAATCCTAGGTAAAATAGCAATCCAAATAACCTCGTGCTAATGTTTTTGGTGCAAAAAGTTACCTTGTGCTAACGTTTTTGGTGCAAAAAGGTTACGGTGAAACAATTTGGTAATCTCAAGGTTACCACGCGATTTTTTAAAAAATTTTTGGTTATCAAGTGAAAAACACAAAATCTCAAGGTTACCACGTTAATAGTCGGACTTGGTCAAAAGTGTAATTTTATTTAAAAATTTTCCTAATTTTGTTTAAAGGTTTATTAATTGATTTACAAAATAACTCCAAAATGGGCATAGACTACTCCTTCCGTCCTTCGTTAACGCCGAATCCTTTCTTACCCTTCGAAAGAAGCCGTCTTCTTACCGCCGACTTCCGACCGCCGACCTCCGATTCTTCTTGGACTCACCATCTTCATCAATCATCATTACTTGGACTCAACCTCTGATTCGTGAATCTTCATCTTCTTCTTCATTTTGGCTTCTAAGTCGCTTAGTTCTTCCGGATTCTTCGTTCTGAAGAATACAAATCGCAGTTTTGTTTTTAGAGATTACTGGATACTGCTCCGTTGCTGCTGCCGGAAAATATGTTTTCGTCTGAGATTCGTGGGGACGTAAATTACTGGCTTTCTATTGCCTAAATTATCAGGCTAGAGCTTTGAGGTATTTGAACTATCCTATAATGAGCTCTACATTTGGGGTGCAATTTTATGAAATTAATCAAAAAAGCTCACCCTCAAATGTTTGGACGTAGCTGATAAATTTTTAGTTTCAAATACCCAAATATAATCGTTCCCTGATTGCTTTATTTATTTTATAATTGACATTTTATTGTACTAATTGCTTTGTGTTATAGGTTTTGCTATTCATAGGCTTTTTATGACTTGGGACATTGCCTGAACTACATTTTAATGGCTTGGAGGGTGTCTACCAGAAAGGTTTGTTCTTTTTCCTAATTTTTTTACAATTTTTTTCTCTAAAAATAATTGATTTGGAGAATTTTTTACCTTAATCTTGAATTCTGTATGTTGAGTTCTTGTTTTAAGATTAGTTGGTGTTATCTGTTGGAATTTGGTTTCTTTTAAATGTTTTCTTCTGCTAAATTTTGTTAGATACTTCATTTCTGAGTCTGTAGTGATCTATTTAGGTTTCATCTGGCATTCGTCTATGTCTTACAAGTGATCTCTTGATCATTCTTCACTTTTCTCCTTGTGATTGCTATAAGTATTGACGATCATTTAGGAAAAATAAAAACGAATTCTTTGGAGTTATATGGAGAGCTGGGATTGACAAAAGGATAGGGAAGCCTTACACTATGTTTGAATAAGAATTTTGGAAGGAAAGGAAAGGAAAGGAAGGGGAGTGGAGGAAGAAGAGTGAAGGAAGGGGAGGGGAGAAAAGGGAGCGATGATTGAGTTGGGATCACGACTAGTAGAATTTGGCTATTCTTAGCCTTTTATTCGCTTCAATGGTCGACAAAGTAAACAATAATACGTTAGGTCATTTATAATTTATCTTTCTCCCTTGATTCCTATTCTTCCTCCTCTACTATTGATCTTCTCTTACTAATTTATGTCTTAAATCACTTGTCAAAAACCCAGGATTACTTTTCCCAAATTATCAAGATTTAAGTCATTGATCTCGATTGGTGAAATCTACCTAGAAGCCTTTGATCATCCCAATTTTCTTATGATGGGAACGTAGACATATATTTTATTTTTTAACATTGTTGGTGATTGAAAGTTATGGGTTTGAGAAGAGAAATATTTAGAGAATGTGATTGGGGAAGACGTAGAGATAGACAATATATCTTTGTATTTTGGTAGAGAGGAGGATGGTGTTCTAATAGAGAGGGACGAAGTGTGACTTGGTTGTATAGTATGAAGTGTTTTTAGCTTGGTAGTTCATTAGGTTGAGCTGATTGAGTGAAGAAATATAGTGAGATTGATCTCAATTGCCTTGAAATTAAGTGTGGCACATTTTACTGGCTACGAAGTGTCTAGGGCTGCTTGGCTCATAAGCAAAAGGTCAAAGTGAAGGTTAAATGTTACATTAACACAATCACATTAGCATTGAATAGGTGTGGGACTTCAAATTATGAACTAGTTTAACATTTGTATAAATATTCATCTCACTGTCGTAAAGGCCATTTGCGCAGATGTTTCCCCTCGTCCCCCTCCTAAGAGCTTTTGTCTGTTTTAAGAGGCAATGGGGTGATGCCATAGCACCTTTTTTTACACAATATACCATAGCACCTTTTATCCGATTCGCCTTGATTGTTCGAGTTCCAATGAGCAACACTCTACCTTCCTCTTGATTCTTTCTTGAACCTCCTCTCAATCCCTTTTTCGTTGACATGAGAGCTGTAAGCCTGTAATTGTGTTAAATTATAATATTCATTAAATTATTCTAATAGATTTTTGAAATACAATTATCTAACTAAACCATTGATACAAGTACATGGAGCGTGTTACTCTTGACTGAAGAGAAAGGCGAAAAGGCCAACTGTAGAATTCTTCTTCCTCTTATTCAAAATTTTCACAAACAAGTTTTGCTTGCAGCTTGACACATAAGATTTACATTTTTTCAATCATGATCAAACATAGTTTATAGTTTTTTATCTGTATGAAAAAGGATATGCTTCGGCTAGCTATTCAAAGTCGACCCCCTACTTACAATAAGGCTATTCAATACTCATTCTCACGACTGTACAAATACTTCATAATTGTAGATGTTGTAACTCCTTTCAATGTTTGACCAAGTGGGCATTCTCTAGCATGTGCATGCGCCTTTGCCCATGGCAAATTATTGGCACAAAGAAAGAGCCCATGAGTATAGCAATACCTTATATTTGTTTATCTCATTATCGTGGTCTGATATGTGAGCTTCATTTTTTGGCTGCATGTATATGTAAGTATTTTATTAAGTATTTAAAGGTCTATAATGTTGCATTTCAAAATTGAGAAATGATGAAATTTGTCTTATACAAGTTGGCTTATTTTCTTTCACATTGTGCACAATTTAAATTTTATACCTTCTAGTCTGCAAAATATCATATACATCATCCTTAGTTTTGAAAATTATCAGGTACCATAAGGTGCTAAGGGTCCCTAAGGCCAGGTGTAACACCCCGGCCCCTCGGACCGCAGGTGACTACTCATAGAAACTGTAGACTGACCCCACAGACTAACACAATTCTTTTCAGTTCACTTTGGCCTCTCTCGTGCGCACCCGGGAAAACTTCTCAAGAGGTCACCCATCCTAAGATTGCTCTCCACCAAGCACATTTAACTGTGGAGTTCTTAGCAAGTCGGCTCCCATGAAAAGAAGATGCACTTTGTTGATATGAAATCCCTTTTCAAGCTAAATCTAGGGTATCACACTAGGGTGTAGGCGCAAGTTGAAGGCGTTGCCTTTGGGTGTGAGGCACTCTACAAAACCAAATTTAAACCCTATATCACTTTTACATTATTAATAAAATGATGCAAAATTAAAAATTATAAAAAAAAAGTTTTTTGATAAGAAAAACATTTAATTGGTGAGGAAATACTTTATACATCAATGAGTTCAGGTAAAGATAGCTACATTATCACATTCCAATTACATGTATATAATTCGTCAAGAGAGCAATGGTTGAATAATCCATGTGACACCCATAGTGACGACAAAAAGACCACCTTCTATTATAGCACTTCTACCTCTAGTATTTGGTCATTGAAAATTCTCCTATTTCTTTCTAACCATAGACCATATAACAGTAAAAGAAGAAATCACCCACATATTTATAAGATCATTATCTCGTCCTTTACCACCATGGTTAATCAAAAGAAAATTTCTAATCCTTCTCATAGCAACCCATTCTTCACCCCTGATCTTAGAAAAGCTTTGTCGTAGTTCTCTCGCTATCTTGCAATGGAAAAATGGATGATCATTTTTTTCCATTCTCGCAACATAATATACACCAATGTGGATTTTATGTTATATAAGGTCTCCGTAACAGAAGGTTCTCCGTCTTGTTCAACTTCCTTTGGCCTACTAGGACCTAGGTACACAAAAGCCTTAATCATTTTGGGGACTTTAGCTTCCAAATTTGTAGCCAAAGGAAAAGAAATAGGTTAATTGGGATGGGAAACCTGGTTTGCATAAAAAGAAGCCCACGAGAAGGATTTTGATTAATCAGGGATTTAGATTCTTGGAACTTTTTTTGTTTAAGGTCAAAAATGTTACTTGGGAAGAATTGACATGAGAAAGGTCTTTCATTTTCTCCCACACTTTCTTCTTTTTATCTTTTCCTTACGTTCTTCCTCTTATATTCTTCCATTGTAAAAATAAATAAATATTGTATGTAAAAAGCAAAACCTATCGCAGAATCACTTTCAGATGTCTTAATACTTTCATCTTTTCTAGTGTCTAGGACTCTAGGTATTCTCTTTCTTTCCCCTTCTCCTACCTTATGTAATTCATTTTAATGGTGTCTTGCTTCAAGTGCCGTGTTGGAGTGCTTATGCCTTTGTCAAATCTGGGTTAAGTGTACGTGTTAGTTTCGTATCGTCACGGGTATCTTTGGGCAATCTAACATGTTCGGGTAGCGTAGTTATATTTCCCCAAAAAACCTAGCAAAGGAAGAGAAAACATATGTGGTGGATGTGCATATCAAATAGGCTCATGAGATGAGGCTAAGAGAAAAGCCGCATTAAGGCAATCTTAGGTGTTTGCCTTTTAGACACTATATATAAGGCTTTTTGAGGCACTCCTCTTAAGGAATTACCTCGCCTAGCCCTATCAAGGCACTCAAGTCATTTCCTTGCCAAGGCACTAAGACATTACCGTGGCGAAACCAAATTGTAAAGGATTTTGAGTTCACTCTGACTAAAATATAAGCCGTTTGTAAAACCATCCACATTGACCACAGGAGCCTTTTTGCATTCGTTGCTGCAAGCCTGAAATCATGACTGAGTCTGTATATTTGTCTCCTTATGCACGATTTGAGAATTATCATTTGATCATATATTCAAAGTGTTTTATGTTCCTTTTACTTTTATAGGTAGCTCATACTTTTTTAGGAAATGGTTTGGCGGTTCATGTCCCAAGTAGTGCATTGGTTTCAAAATCTTATTCAAAAGATACCATTCAGTCGATCATAGAATCAAAAACATTGATGCCAGGATCATTAGTCAAGCTGCAGTTTCTTTGTGCTCTCAGTCACAAAGCTTTGATCAGAATGCCACTAATGCGGTAAGCTAGAACCTTTTTTTTTTTTTTTTTTTTTTTTTTTTTTTTTCTGTCATAGTATTCATGGTCTAATCTCAATGTTTTTCTTTATGTTGACTGTATGTATCATACTGTATGTTTGTATATATTGTCCTTATCATATCAAACATCTATTATTTTTTATTTTTTAAATTTTTGAATAAGTACCCATGGTACCGTGCATCTCGGCCATTAGGGCTGAACATAGTTTGGTCTAAACCGTAAACCAAACCGACGGCCATAGGGTTAGATGAAGGGGAAAGACATGGGGGAAGGGTGTGAAATGCACGTGGTAAGGATTTAACAAAAGACTCTCCACAACTAAGGTGGAGAAGTAAACCAACTCATCTAGCTCATGATCTGTATCTATTAGCTAGTCTTGTTTTAGTATAATCAATATTTTCCTAGTGCAGTTTGCGTAAGTTCCTTAAGGCTTGAACTAGTCTTGTTTGACAAGGTCAAGTGTATTATATTTTATTTCCTTAAGGCTTGAACTAGTTTTGTTTGACAAGGTCAAGTGTATTATATTTTATTTCCTTAAGGCTGAAACTAGTCTTGTTTTACAAGGTAAAGTGTATTATATTTGATTTTTCTCTAGTGCAGTGACGTAAGTTCTTAAGACCAAAGGGTGTGTTGCCTTAACATTCCCCCTTCTCCCCGAAATTTTTTTCGTATGTAATATATATTGGTTATCACACACACATATTGACATATACATACATACATACATCTTAGTTTTAAGAGGCGCGAGGCGCACTAAGGCGCAAAAGGGCCAATTTTCCGAGGCGCGAGGCGCGAGGCGGAGGCGCGGGCTTTTTGCATGCGAGGCGCAAATTTTCGCTAAAAAGCTCCAAAATCAATTTTAAAACATATTTGATACTAAAAACAACATGAATTTCATATTAAAATGACATAAAAGTAAGATAAACACTACTTCAACACATAAAGTCATACGATTAGTAAGAACAATAACAAAAAAAATAATAATCAACAATTACTCACATAATTACACTAGTTAAAACTAAACATAATGTAATAAGTAACAACAATTAGTAAGAACAATAACAAAAAAAAAAGTCATTCCATGTTCTAATATGTGAATTATTGAACCAAAAAATCAATCTCAGGACTCCATCATGTATATTCATCCACGTGTATTAAAAGTTGCAGTCAGCATATCCTCTAAAACGACACTAATCACACCAAAATAAACCCCACGTGTCAAACAAACACCATAAATCTTTATTATTGTTTAGCAAACAGTCCAAAAGTTGCACAAAAGAAAATAAGCTAGGAAATTAAGGGTGTAAACAATGGCGGCGCATCAAGAAAATCGTCATCCATGGCGGAGAGAGGATGAAGGGGGAGCCATTAAGTATGGAGATGTGTTTGAAATGTAAATTACGAAAAAAAAGGAAAAAAAAAATCGAAATAGATGATGAAGATGAATCGAAAAAGAAGATGAAAAGCGAAAAGAAGAAGGAAGGAGAAGAAAGGAAGGAGAAAAAGAAAAAAAAATTTAATACCTACCTGGAGATGGAGATGGAGCAGGCGAAGATGGAGATGGAGCAGCAGCAGGCAGAGTTGATTTTACTTTTTCTAGGTCAAATTTAGGGCTTTTTTTTTTAATTTTAAGTCATTTAAAATGAAGGGTATTTAGGTAAATTCATGGGGTTTTATTAATTCAGCTCTTTGAAGACCCAAATCACTTCAGATTGCCCCAACACACAAAAGCGCCAAAGGCGCGCGAGGCGTGAGGCGAGTGAGGCGCACATGAGGCGCGCTTTTCCAGCGCTTTTGTGTACTCGCTGCGCCCAGAGTCTTCAAGGCGTTTTATCCATCGCCTCATGGCGCCTCGCGCCTAGGCGCGCCTCAGGCGCGCTTTTTAAAACAAAGACATACATATAGTAACACTTTTTTAAAATTATATAATAATAGTTGTTTTAGTGGTAAATGAAAACGATATTATATTAGAGATAAAACAACGTGTTTAATCTTTAATATCATCAAGATCGAAAGTGTGAAGTCTTGTGTGAAAAAAATTACGCAAACTATAAACTCGATGTTTGTAGAAGATAAAAAATGTAATAATAAACGACACAAGTTTTAACGAGGTTCACCCAATTTAGGCAACGTCCTCCAGTGTGTAGTATCTCTTATATTATAACAATTGAGAATTATAATTAGAGGAGATATAGGCTAGTGTTTGGCTTGGAGTAATTTTGTGGATGTGTTTGATGAGCATATGAGCTCCCTATTAATAGGGGTGATTACATTAATGAGTATTCCATACTTAATACAAGAAATTAATTCCATATTAAATAGCTCTAAAGAACACCAAGAGTCAAAAAACGTATCCAATGTTTGATCAAGGCAATACTTTATTTCTTGGATGCCTCGTACAAGAATCTTCTCTTGGCTCTTCCATTCCTCATTTAAGTGTCATTCATCATGCCTCTTAATTACCCTCATAATATGTATGTTTAAGTGTACAAGAATCTTCTCTTGGCTTTTCCATTCCTAATTTAAGTGTCATTCATCATGCCTCTTAATTACCCTCATAATATGTATGTTTAAGTGCCTCCATCAATACACCATGCATTGATCACCAACTTAAACACCATCATTTAGTTACACACTTTAATCACCCATCTTTAATCCCATAGGATTCCACTCCAAAACTCACTCATGATTATGAATGCACACTTGAATTATGCACTCAAGTCACCATTCATAACAGTAAAGTTTGATGATTTTATTACTAAGAGATCTGTAGTTCAACATTTTGCCCGCTTATTTTTTAACCCATGTTTATAGTTCAAAACTTTGCCTCATCAAATTTTTTTCTCATGTTTCGCCACTACCCAAGTGTACCATGGTGGCTCAGTTTGAGTATTGTTTAGTAGGGAATAGGGGTGTGGAGATGTCTTTTTGAGAATGCTTTTTCTTTTTCCTTGCAACTTCGATGCTGGCTCGTGCTTCATGAATATTTCCCTCTATCATTGAGTAACTGTAGTGGACTCTGATTATTTATTTTTCTTAGGAGTCTTTGTGAGAATCCTCTGTTTTTTAAAGTTGCTACATGGCCCTACCTTTTTTCTCTCATAAAATAGTAGGGCCATTGCGACTAACAAACGGAGGTACAATTGAAGGTTTTTTTTTTTTTTTGAGCGCATGTTTTTTCAAATTTCTAAATTTGTTCGTAATCATTCACGATGGGAGTTTTTTTCCAACCAAATTTAGAACTAAACATTAATCCCAAATTTACTCGGTTTTAGTGGTTAATCATGTTCATACTGCTGTGTAACATTGTGTTCTATTTTTGTGCTTGATGAATCATATGTTTCTTTGCCAGTAACCTGTTGAAAAAAGTGAAATCTTTTTCGTTAATCGCATATATATACTGTTATAATCAAAATGCTTATTTGCTTTATAATATTATCGACTGCCACTGTGAGTGCTATGTAATATCATTGTTTACTTAGCAACTATCTGAATACCTCTTTTTTTTGCTGCTGTATTGACTCTTAAGAATGGTTGCTTTCCTTCTTTGCATTTATTAGAGGCAGCTTCAATTTGTTAGTTTAATGAATAATTTGGTAGCAATCCTCAACATTGTGTGTCATTTATAAATTATCTTGTTTGTGAATTTAAATTTTTCCTAGATATTTTCATGCGAGCCTTGGATCATTAGCGAAAAGAAATGTTGGGTTCGCTTTGAAGACCCCTCGGAGGACGAAAAACTATGTGAAAAAAGATAGGACACAGCCTCCTACTGAAGTTCGTTATGTGCCTCCTGTAATGAAAAAAACCAAGCAAGTGGTAGCCAAAACAATTGATATTTTTGAAGGCATGACTGTTGCTGAGCTTTCCAAGCGCACTGGAAAATCGATAACTGATCTTCAGGGTATCCTTATAAATGTCGGAGAGAAGGCGTACTCGATGTTTGACACCCTTAGCATTGATGTCGCAGAATTGGTTGCAATGGTATGTGTGTTTATCTGTTCTGGACTTCTGGGTAGCACTGTGCATGGGATGGAAAATTGCATCAAAACCAAGTCAGATATGATAAATTATTGGATAGGATATACTGATAACTGAAAGTTTTTTATTGGCTAAATATTTCTTTTTATTTGAAAGAAAAACCTTGGAGTTTGAATATTTGACCAAATATGTGCTTTACGTTATCTAAGATTCTAAAATCAAAATCTTAAAAGGCTATTTACTTGGATTCGGGAACTGATAATCTGATATTCAATGTTGGTATGTGTTAAGTGCCGACCTCAGCTAATTCTGGTGAAAAATCCATATTTTTTGGTCTTAGATGAAGCGTCCAAGTGTAAAGGATCAATGAAGAGTTTGAGTAGCATAGCCAACAGGCAGCTGATACCGATTCTAGGGAATAGATTAATAAAAAGACATAATTGTATTTAAATCTGCCCCCTATCCCACGATTTCTGCATTGCTTTACTATGCCTTAGTTTGTTTTCTGCTATCATCATACTACATTAGTATATTCTAGTCCTGGTCTGCCATATATTTATGGCTTTCAGTTGTAATTGTGTTCTGCGAAGAAACTAATTGTGGCTGTTAATTTTGGCCAGGAAGTTGGTGTTAATGTGAAGAGGTTACACGCTAGTGAAGGTTCAAAAATATTGCCAAGGCCCCCCGTTGTTACAGTAATGGGTCATGTTGATCATGGTAAAACTTCCCTGTTGGATGCATTACGTCAAACGTCTCTGGCTTCGAAAGAAGCTGGTGGTATAACACAACATTTAGGTGCCTTTGTTGTGAGCATGCAGTCAGGGGCATCCATCACATTTCTTGATACACCTGGCCATGCAGCTTTCAGTGCTATGCGAGCTAGAGGTGCTGCAGTCACTGATATAGTTGTCTTGGTGGTAGCTGCTGATGATGGGGTGATGCCACAAACGTTAGAAGCCATGTCACACGCTAAATCTGCCAATGTTCCGATTGTTGTTGCTATAAATAAATGTGACAAGCCTGGTGCGAACCCAGACAGAGTTAAAGTTCAGCTTGCCTCAGAGGGTTTGGCTCTAGAAGAGATGGGTGGGGATATTCAGGTGGTTGAAGTATCGGCAGCTAAAAAGACTGGCTTGGACAATTTAGAGGAAGCTTTACTACTACAAGCTGAGATGATGGAGCTTAAAGCGCGCATTGATGGTCCTGCTCAAGCTTATGTGGTGGAAGCTAGACTTGATAAAGGACGTGGTCCACTGGCCACTGCTATAGTCAAGGCAGGGACATTAGTTTGTGGTCAGCATGTAGTTGTGGGTGCTGAGTGGGGTCGTATAAGAGCTATCAGGGATACGGTAGGTAATTTATGTGAGAAAGCAAAGCCTGCAATGCCAGTTGAGATTGAAGGCCTAAAAGGTCTTCCAATGGCCGGTGATGATATTGTCGTAGTTGAGTCCGAGGAAAGAGCGAGGATGCTTAGTTCTGGAAGAAAGAAAAAGCTGGAGACAGATCGGCTTCTGAAAATCGAACAAGAGAGGACGGAAACTGTATCTCCCACAGAAGAGGCTACTGAAAATGTTGAATTGCCAATCATTGTAAAAGCTGATGTCCAGGGTACTGTTCAGGCTGTCACAGATTCTTTGAGAAGTTTGACTTGCTCTCAGGTAAAAATGGCGCTTCTGATCTCTTTCGTACTCCATGTATCTAATTCGGACCTTTTAATTAAAATTTTAATGTTACAAAATTTTAAATTTAACCTGAAAATTATTTTTCTTGCCAGGTATCTGTGAATGTAGTTCATGTTGGAGTTGGTCCTATTTCTGAATCAGACTTGGCCTTGGCTAAAGCTTGTAAAGCTTGCATTGTTGGATTCAATATCCGTAGTCCTCCTAATTCTGTCGTTCAAGAAGCTGAACGAGATAGTATAAAGGTGCAGACCGTGGCTATTGAAATATCTTGCACTTTTGTGCTGTGATTTGATTATCTGCTTCCATATGAACATTCCTCATCTTGGTTTTGAATTGGTCTGAATACCTTTTCCATTGCAGATAATATTACATCGTGTGATCTACCACCTCTTGAAGGACATAGGTGAATTGATTGTAGAAAAAGCCCCGGGAACATTGGAAACAAGGGTGGCAGGGGAAGCACAAGTGCTCGGTATATTCGAGCTCAAAGGTAGAAGCAAGTCTAAAGGACCTGACGTTAAGATTGCAGGTTGCAAGGTTGTAACGGGTCACGTTTCCAAGACTTCATTGATGAAGGTTTTGAGAAGTGGAGAAGTCATTTTTGAAGGCGTTTGTTCCTCTCTCAAGCAGGAACAACAAGATGTAGAAATGGTTTCTAAGGGGAAAGAATGTGGCCTTGTGATTCAAGATTGTCTAGATTTTCAGATCGGTGACGTCATCCAATGCTGGGAGGAAAACCGAAGGAAGCCCAAGTTCATCTCATCAGACAATGGCGTTGTAAGGATCGAGTGTTGAAGGTCAGTGCAGCCCCCTTAAATTTTTTCCTAGACTAGATTACAAAAATAATTGACAGGTTTTCACAAACTATGTTGTTTCCTGTGCCAGTGAGCTAGTTTCTATTGTATTGGTTTAGTAGATCAATTTTTTATGGATTACTATGAGTTTTGACCTCAATATATCCTTAAATCTATGGATAATGTCCATTGATTCAAACTGTATATAGGCAAAATATGGGTATGCTAAACAGGGGAAGGGTTTTCACTTTCCTCCCTCTGAAGCAGTTTTTGCTGAACTCTATTTAATTAGAAGTAGTAATTATTTACTTAATTATTTATTATTGGTGTGTTTCCTTTATATATTTTCCTTGTTAGAGTATATAACATATTCTGGGGCTTTAGGGGCTGTAACCCATAGGAGGTTCTGAGCAGGTTCAACATGTTCGACCGCACAGGGCCCCAAAATATTAGGGGCCTCAATATTAAATTACTTCGTATATTTTATGTGTTTAAAAATACAAAATTATTTAAAAAATATTATAATTTTTAAAAGGGAAATTCCACATGGTAGCATCCAGTTTTAATGAAATGCAAGTGGTATCACTTTTTTAAGAAAATTCTACATGGTAGCATCTAGTTTATGCACTATCTAATTGTCGTAGCATTTCCGTTAAGTTCTTGTTAAATTCCGTTAAGTTCATCATTTTATAAGTTTTTTTCCACATGGTAGCATCCAGTTTTTGTTAATTTACCATTTTAACTTTTAATTCACTATTTTAATGTTTAATTCACCGTTTAATTCATTAACGCTCATAAACATTTAATAATTTTATTGAAAAATTATAAGAAACTATCTAATTGGGTCGAAACAAGTACTTATTCGCTTATTTTTCGATACGTAAACCGAAAAAGATATTTGACGTCATTTTTTACCTGTCGTAACGATTTTTTTTTTCAAAAAACGGACCTTGCAAATACCCTTATGGGGTAACTATTTTGAAAATCCGGTCGAAACAAGTACTTATACGCCTATTTTCCGATACGTAAGCCGAAAATAATATTTGACGTCATCATCATAACGATTTTTTGAAACAACGAACGTGGCTATTATCCTGATGAGATAGCTCTTTCGAAAATTCGATCAAAACAAGTATTTATTCGAAAGAGTACTTGTTTCGACCGATGAATTAAACATTAAAATGGTGAATTAAATGTTAAATTTATTTTTTAGTATAATTATTCAACATTTATAATTCTTTTCAATAAAATTATTCAATATTTATGAGCGTTAAGGTGTTCAAAACAGACCCGATGACCAGATAGACACCCGACTTTATAACCGAACTCGATTTGAACCGACTTAAAAATGGATCTACAATTATGTAAAAACCAATGTGAACACAAAACCCAATTTTGAACTGACCCGAAATCAACCCAATGACCCGAATGAACACCTCTAGCGTTAATGTCTTAATGAATAAAACGGTGAATTAAACATTAAAATGGTGAACTAAAAGTTAAAATGGTAAATAAACAAAAACTGGATGCTACCATGTGGAAAAAAACTTACAAAATGATGAACTTAACGGAATTTAACAAGAACTTAACAGAAAATGCTACGGCAATTAGATAGTGCATAAACTGAATGCTACCATGTGAAATTTTCTTAAAAAAGTGATACCATTGGCATTTCATTAAAACTTGATGCTACCATGTGGAATTTCCCTTTTTAAAATTATACAGGGCCTTAATAAAATTTATCAATTTTTGCTCCGCCCCTACTGTAACCATAAGTTTAGGCTTTCGGTTGAATTGGTTTCCTAACATGGTATCAGAAGCCAACGTAACAAGAGGTCACATGTACGAATCTCAACCACCCCTCATTTAAGTGGAATATTTAGCACCAGGCACCAGCCTATGAGGAGGGCTTGTGTTGCATCCTTATTTCTAGCCCAAAGGGCTCTCGTGTGAGAGAGCATGTTAGAGTATATAACATATCATGGGGCTTCAACCATAAGCTTAAGCTTTTGATTGAGTTGGTTCTTTGACATTCCTTTAGTCGCAAAACTTTTACTATTACACTTATCTATACTCTACTTTTACCATAGTAAACGTATGCAGCCATTGGTTACCTTAAAGAAAGCTCATACTCACTCTTTCCTGCTCATTTTAGATTAAAGAGAAATAGAGTATTATACTTCCTCGCTTCCAATATGGTCGTAACGTTGGAAATACAAGCACTATTCACTTTTTCTTAATCTTTGATTAATTTGTAATCTATAATTTAAAACATAGTCGAGTGGGATCTTGTTTGATTTATCTCGATATAAAGATTATTAATATTAAATTTTTATAATTTTTTATCACGCGTAATTATAGATATAAAAGATATTGAATTACTGCATTGAACCACGTGAAAAAGCAAATGTTGCAATTATTTTGGAGCGGGGGAAGTATAAGAAAAAAATAAATATTGGTAATAAACGAAGAGATAATGAATTGTGTGGATGAAATTAAAAGAGTTAAAAAATATAAATGAGATTAAAAAAACAGCAATATTGTTTAAACCTAGAAATGATGTAAAGTGAGTAGCATGAATCAAAATGTTAATGTTGCAAAATGAGTGGCACCAAGAAAATGTATGTGAAGGATATATTTAGACTCTAGGCAAATTTAGACCAAAAATAATATGTGGTTGGGGTTAAAAAAACTAAAATTAAAACTATAGCTAAACTATAATTGAAAGCGAGACTAACTCTAGACAAGTTAGAAATGACAGTCACAAATTCTTCTATAACACGGTCTCATTGTGAGACGTGTTTTATACTTGGGGTAAATAGCCTAGTTAGAAACGTTTTTGTATAATGGATCTTTTGTATGGGCTCGTCTCATGATGAGACAGTCTCATACAAGAGAGGCTGGATATTATTTTAGAAAAATTTATCTAGAATAATCAATTTTTATTGATTTTTCTTCAATAATGGACCTTGAGTGATCTGCACTTCTCCGAGAATCTGACCAGAGATAGGAATAATTAGATACGCCAGATTCACATTCTAGACTAGTAAAAGTCTTTTTAATTGTCTTTCTTGCCCTGATGCCCGGTTGTTTATTATCCTGCCCCTTTTTATCCCAACCTTTTTACCCATCGGGTCTATTATTTTATCCCAACCTTTGTTTTGGCTTTTGAAGTTCTTCTGCAGGTAGTTTTGATCTCCTAGCAACAATGTTAATCATTTCCTCTCTATGCGGGGTTCTCACCTTCTAGGTTAAAATTGACCACTTTCCTCTAGTATTCTCTCTCAAGGGAGTACGAGTATGAATTGTCCGTCACCTTCGCTCACCCAGACCCTGTTTCAGAGCGGGATATTGGGTTGATGACGATGAATTTCAACTTTAGACTAATCATAAATAATCACAATTTTCGAGTCACTTGCTCAAGAACATTGTTGACCGATTTTTACAGTTTAATTTCTAAAAAAATATAACATTAAAAAATATTAAAATTAAAAGTTAAAATCAAAAAATAAACTTAATTGATTTTGTTAGTTTATTTTACTTTTAATATTTAAATTTTTTAATTTAATTTTGCAATTACTTTTTGGTGCATTCTTAGTGAACACTCATTATAATTGGGATTATTCATGTGTTGGTCAAAAGTTGAGATTGTTATAGGAAAATCAGTAAAAGGTTGAATTATTGCGAGTTATTTTTCCTTTATTTTATAGATTATCTTCTTTTTCTACTGCATGGTTTTGAGTCTTGGTCTTAGGAACCGAGACGTCATCCTCCTCAGACTTTGCTCACTCTTAGTTATTATTGCAACTACGCATCTTCCTAAAAGGCAACGAATCGTCGCTTTTGAAATGTCGAGTCACCAAACACTGTCATTGAGTTATCAAACATGGTTTTCAAGTCGTGGAGTATGAAACCTTCAATATTTAATGTCATGTCTTCAAATTTATATTACTTGTTATACTAGATCAACAAAAAAATTTCATATTATAATTATAATCAATATTCAAAGTATACTCGTTATAACTTTTAAGTTGCCAAACAAATATAAATTTCAACATACACAACCCAACAAATTGTTATAAGATGTACAAAAGGAAAGTGCTGTAAATTATAATTACACTACACTACAACAATATACTATGTATATAAGCCTTTGTGTTTATGGCAATGATCTTCTTCAAACAACGAACCACGAACAAGATGAACACCGTAATGAAGATATGTTGCAACACAATGGTCACCGGAAATCTTGATATAAGATTGAAGGCGTATGGAAACTTTCCTTTTGTGATATATCCCCCACAAAGGTACTTGGGTTATGATGATGGATATTCACAACGAGATACAATCAATCACATTAACCGATGAGTACGCACCGATTAATCTAAACAACAAAGAGTTTATAAGAGAATATGAAATCAGAAAAACAAAAGAGAAGTTAATTACTCTTCTCAATGAATCAAGAGAAATGAGAGAAAGAACAATAGAAATCAGAATTTCTATCAAATGTTAAGAGTGATTTGATATGCATGTGCCCACACCTATTTATAGAGTGTGAAGAGTCACATGTCTTCATCCAAACCATGCTTGGTGGTTACCAGGCAAAATAGAGTGTTTTAGTGAAGTAAAACACTCGTCCATAACAACACATGACTTCACGAAGCATAGCTTAGCTTCATGAAATAACACACTGTTTCAGAGGTGCTCGAACGAGCACATAAGGTGCTCGAACGAGCATGATGCAAAACAGTTTCCAGAGACTTTTTGACGCGAAATTCTCTAAGTGCTCGAACGAGCACTATAGGTGCTCGAACGAGCAAATGCCAAAACAAACAAACAGAAGCATTCTGATCAGCCCGGGACCAAGTGCTCGAACGAGCAACAGAGTGCTCGAACGAGCACAGTTATGCTCGAACGAGCAACATGACCGAGCACCAAGTTTTGCTTTGTTTCGTTTCCGTTTTGTTCCGTTGTTATGTTTATGCTTAGTTTATGCCTTAAACATGTTTCTAAGCCTTGGAATATTGTCTTACATGCTCTAAATATCCAACACAAATTATATTTTAAAATAATTAAAATTACATTTCAAATCAAACAAATAATTTTCGAAGTAAACAAACAAATATAGTGCACGAACAAAATACTATCACGTAAACGAGGGAACTTGAACACATACGACCCATCAATCAAACATTCTAATATATTCAATAATCCACCAAACAAATATAATTATTAGCCTTCATTAGAGACATACTTTTATGACCATTGATCACTATTTGGTCTTATAGTAGTCTAGTAGTGCAACTAAATAGGTTGCCGCGTAAAACACGAATGTAATAAATATTTACTTATACGAATATATTAAAATTAATTTATAAAATTAAGTCATTTATTACAACATAAATTTAATTATTAAATCTTTGTATTTGTTATAATAAATACTCCCTCCGTTTCTTTTTGTTTATCCACTTTAAGTTTATCCACTTTAAAAGACAGAAATTTAAATTAGATTTTTGAAGTATATACTGATGATAAAATATATTCATGTGAGATCTTGTTAAATTTGTTTTGATGTAAAGTTTTTTTACATGTAATTTTTATAATTTTTTATGATGCGTACTTAGTGATATTAAGGCTTAAAATTTGCTAAAAAATGCGTGCAAAAAGTAAAGTGGACAAATAAAAAAGAACGGAAGGAGTAATTGACAAAGCGAAGAAATAATTTATTATACAATTATATTAAACATATATGTGAAGAATAGACAGAAAATTACCATCAATCAATAAAATTTTATAAAATTGATTATGGTTAAGCTATATTATATTGATGAAAACACCTAAGTCAAGAAATATCGATCAACAATTTTTATTATATTTTAATTACTATAATTTTAACATGCAATAGAATACTATTTTTGTATAGAAAAACTATTCTTTTTCTATGTTCTTATCATTAAAAGATTTTAGATTTTCCATTAATATATTATATACTAATAATCTTATTTGTAGATTTTTATCATGTATGATTAATTATTAAAAAATTTAAATGAAATATAAAACATATGAACTTAATAGAACATACTACTATAATATATTTTTATTTGTACTTGAGACTTTAGCTTTGATAATAGAAAATTAATATTTTATATTTGTCGATTTTCGGTTGGATCACTTTAGCTTTGATAACGATTTAATAAACTAAGTTTTTTTTTTTTTTATTTTTATGATTTGGGATTAAAAAAATTATAGGTTTAAATAAGGAAATATAGTGTATCAATAGATCATATATATTTATAGCCATCATGTCCATTAACAAATATTACATGTTTTAATGTGTTAATTGCTTCCTTAAATATGAAGTCTGAAAATGATGCTATATTAGAGATCAAACGACATGTTTCAATCTCTAATATCACCAAGATCGAAAGTGCGAAGTCTTGTATGAAACAAATTACGCTAACAATAAAACAAATATATGTTTGTAGGAAATAATAATGTAATAAAACGACACAAAAATTTAAGGAGGTTCACCCAACTTGGGCTACATTCTCTAGTGTGTTGTATCTCTTATATTATTAATAAAAGGAGTTCAAAGAACTCTCAAGTATAGAGAATTACAATTAGAGAATATTAGGCTAGTATTTGACTTGGGGGTGTATTTTGTGGATGCGTTTGATGAGCATATGAGCTCCCTATTTATATGGGTGATTACATTAATGAGCCTTACGCATTTATGGCTAAGAATAAATTACATATTAAAGTATTAAACACCTTTAGGAACATAAAAGGTCACAAAATCGAATCCTATGCACACGTACCTTGTGAAAAATCTTTTCTTAGCCTTTTCAACTCCTCATTAACTGTCATTCATCATGTTATAATTACCATTATAATATGCATGTTTAAGTGTCTCCATTAATACACCATTTACACCATGCATTGATCACCAACTTAAACACCATCATTAAGTCACACACTTTAATCACCCATCTTTAATCTCATAGGATTCCATTCCAAAAGTCACTCATGAATGCACACTTGTATTGTACACTCAAGTCACCATTCATAACAAAGTCAAGTATCAAAAATTTCCATGTGAATGATAGAAAATAGACGGGAGATTTTAATGAGAGCATAACACGTATCGCTAATCGTTACTTCATCAGTATATTTTATCGATCAAATTATAATTTAATAATCAAGTTATGTGATCAATTTACAATACTATATTGCCCCATCCCTTAGAATTCGCCTCTCTAAATCATTTTTTACGAGTAATATTTATTAAATATGACAAATTCAAGAGACGAAAAAAATATTTCTCGTATGTTAGGGTCATGAGTTAATAAAATAAACTAGGACCTAAATTCTAATTTAATATACACGTGCGAATCACATCCAAAAGTTCAAAAAAAAAAAAAAACTTAAACCCTCAAATTTGGGTCATGGCTAAGCTTAGACCAATGTGTCCACAGTTATGTTCTCCCAATAACTCAGTTTAATGATTTTAAATTAAAAAATAAGATTGATGACTAATCAGTTACTTGTTTTGTAAAATGGGATATTTCTCCGTCTACGCTATAGACGGTCTATAATAAGAATTTGTGTTCTTATTTATATAGTAGATCGAAAGATGTAGGGGTGTTTGGCAAAATACATTATTAGACAAATTTAGCTTATTACGATATAAATAGAAGGTTGAGTGGTCAAACCATCCAATTCTAGTGTTTGGTAAATTAGTTAAAACAACTTATTGTTATAAATAAACTGTTTTTTTATAAGCTGCTCATAGCGGCGAGTTCAAAATTAACAGGCCAAACCAGTCAATAAAATCAATTGGTTAAAGTAGCCGTTGTAATCTGTCACCAAGCACCAACAATCTGCTATTTGCTAAATACCTCTTAAAATGTACTTCTTTCTTTTCAAAATACTTGCAATACTTGCTTTTTTTTCACATATTCCAATACACTAATTTAATTCTTAATAAAACTAATTATGTATAATAAAAAATTATAAAAATTTAATATTAATAATCTTTGTATCGAGACGAATCAAACGAAATTTCACTTGACTATATTTTAACCTATAGATAAAAAATTAATCGTAAATAAAAAGAGATAAATAAATAATTTTAGTATTTCCAATGTTGCAACTAAATTGGAACGAGACAGGAGAAGTACTTCCTCCGTTCTGTTTTACTTGCTACAAATGCATGGACACACATATTAAGGAAGTACTGTCTAATTATTAGGAGTATGTGGATGTTTTTTTTAAGATCTTTTTAATATTATTTGATGAAAAATGAAAAAGGAAAATAGGTTTTTTTTAGATAATTGGGACTATTATAAAAATTAAATATGGTAGGTATAATAGTTAATGAGGCATAGATTAGGATAAAAATAGAAGTAGGTGGAACTTTAAATAATTGATTTTCCACTAAAAATGGAAATATAGCAAGTAATATAAAACTTTCCAGAATAGAAAATGTAGCAAGTATTATAGAACGAGAAAGAAATATTACTTCAATTTAGGCAAGACATTCCCAATCTTATCATTGAAAATTGATAAAAAGAGAATATAATAAATTTAAAAAACCTCATAGTGATTACCACCATCTTCCACCAATAAAACCACCCACCTTGTGTCTCTTTCTTACTTCCCCTTTTTCTTCCCTCTCTCATTCTTTTTTCTATCACTGAACAAGTTAATAATAATATAGGGTTTATCATTATAAATTCAAAAAAAAAGAAGATTTGAACATTACATTGAAGAAAAAGAGAACCCATAAATCAAACAAAAAATGGGGTGTTTTAGAAACAGATTTGCTCTATTATTTATGCTATTTTTCTGTGTTTACAACGAGATTATTGCTCATTCTGGAATGATTATTAATAAGTTGCCAATAATATCATTTGATGAAGGCTATTCTCATCTTTTTGGAGATGATAATCTTATGGTTCTTAAAGATGGAAAATCTGTTCTTCTTTCTCTTGATGAAAGAACTGGCAAGTTTTTTTTTACATATTTTTTTGGATTTTATTTGATGTTTATTTTGAATTTGGTTTAATTTTCTTCTTTTTTTCAAATTTATATTTGTTACCCAGGTTCTGGATTCATGTCACATGACCTTTACTTACATGGGTTTTTCAGTGCTTCTATTAAATTGCCTGCTGATTATACTGCTGGGGTTGTAGTAGCCTTTTATGTAAGTTCTAATCCTTTAATTTTCATTTATTTGTTTATTTTATTTTTTATTTTTATTTTTATTTAGAAGAGATGTTCATTTTGGGTACTCTGTAATTTGAAATCTGTATTTGCTGGAGGATTATTTTCTTCATTACTAAGCTGTATTTGATGGAAAACTCTGCTTGTTTGCTCTTATAAAAGGTTTTATTGGTTGATTATTTAGTGCAATGATTTGAAAAGTTCTGGGTTTGGATTATAATAGATTGTATTAGAATGACTAATTAAATCACGTGTACTTATTTACGTAAAGTTGTTTAGTGTCAATGGAAAACAACCTTATCCGACTTTCCACATCTTATCCTAGGTGGGAGCCGCTCAATGGCACTAGGGCAACATGATGTAATGTATTGTGGTAGGTAGTGAATTTTCTTATGGAGGAGGCTTGTATTTTGATTAATTATATTATGTTAAATATTTTGTTTACCAAAATTACACTAAAAGGTTCTATTGATAGTGAACTCTGAATTTGAATTTATTGGTTATTAATGAGTTTAATGTTTTCTTGATCAAAGGGTACTAAATTTCTACATGTTATGTGGTCTTTCATCCTTGTCCAAACCCTGATCATAGCTTTTATGAGTGAGATATATCGGGTGTAATGATTACGATGAAGAAAGGGTACTAAATTCTTAATAGATGACATTGTTTTGTTTGGTACATGTTATGTACATTTACATAATTAGTTGATTATTGAACTATCCATCCTTTAGATAATGCCATAATGGTTGGTGCACCAGTTAAGTTTTTGGGTTTACTTTCAATTGCAGATGTCTAATGGTGACATGTATGAGAAAAACCACGATGAAATCGATTTCGAGTTCTTAGGAAACATCCGGGGCAAAGAATGGAGGGTTCAGACGAATGTGTATGGGAATGGTAGCACAAGTGTAGGAAGAGAAGAACGATACACCTTATGGTTCGATCCTACGGAGGAATTTCATCGTTACAGCATTCTTTGGACCGAAGATCAAATCATGTAATTGCTTTTTACTATCAATCTTGATTCTTTGCTTTTCTTCCTTGTCTTTTATGCCTCATAGATTCTCTTGCTCCATGTTTGGTGTTGTAGAGTTCTTTTGCAGTTTTTAATAGTTCTTCTTGTTGGGTGCCATACTTCCATCTATTTGTCTTGATAATTGATACTATTGCTCAAATTTGAATGCAACAAATGAAGGATGGGCTTTGATTTGGAGTACTATGATTAAATTAGATGACTTTGATTGATAATGTCTTAGTTTGGATTGTCATTTGTTCAAATCTTACAACTAAACACTTTCACTTGGTGGATTAATAGACAAAAAATACCTTTTCCTTCAGTGTAACATTTTAGTTTAAGGTTTTCTTTAGGAAACAACTCATATTGGACTTGGGGATACTAGCGTGTAGGCAAAAGCTGACCTGACTTGTTTGCTCGACCTGAACTTAACCTGAAATAAATGGGTTTGGGTTGAAACTTTTAACCCAATCAATTGAGTGGGTCGACCCGACTTGATATCAACATTAAATGAGTTAGGTTAAGGTCAAAATTTCAAACATGATATAAACTTGTATAACTCATTTAATTGAACGAGTTCATTCTAAAGTTAAGTTAATAAGTATAATATGAACTTAATTCATCTAATATTTTCTTATTTTTCTTAGTAAATACAAAATAAATAACTCGTGTACATTAAGTTTAAAGTTGAGGCCTAAATAATAAGATGTAGTCAATGTTATTTAAAACCTCCAAATGGGTTAAGTGAGTAGAAATCAAATCGACCGGATTTGTTGAAGATCAGGTCAGGGTTGTGATTTTCGCCCCAATCAACTAAATGAGTTATGTTTGGTTTAAGGGGTTTCCGACCTTTTTATATATAACGTGAATTTGAACCCAACCCAACTTGATGTTTGACAAGTCTACTATTATGTTTGAAAACTTGCATTAGTTCATCACAAAATGCATACAATTGTACTCATTTCGAAATAAAGTTCTAAACTTTCCGCTGCTATAAATTTTTCTGGTTTTAGTGGCCCATGGATGACTAAAATTTATCATCTTTTTCAACATTATAATCTTAAAGTTGGAATTTCCAAGTCATATTTTGGTTTTTTCTTTATGGATTTTTCATATTTTTAGATATTATTTATGTTTTTTTCTTGATGTTTACTTAAAATTCTATCTAGTGTATGATTGATTATCCCCACCTTTTGTTTTGGGGCTCTTCTCAAATGGTGTTTATGTGGTCTATATTGTTTTCTTTTCAAGCTACCACTCTGGCAATTGTATCCTTTTGCATTATGGGCCTAGAGAATATTGGTCCCTCATCCAATTGCTGACCTTTAAATGCTTTCATATCCTATTCATTTAAATGTTTTACTAAATTCCAATTTATTACAGCTCAAAAAACAGCAAAAAAATGGTTTAATTTCTGCATTAAGTGCAAACCCTATCTTTTTTTTGGGTATAAGGTAGGCTGAGGAGAGGGGAGGGCTAAGGGGGAGCGAGAATCAAACCCGGGTATTATTCCGAGAAAAGTGGTACATGTTCCAACTGAAATAAGAGTCGATTCTAATGTGCATGGGCGGATTCACTATGTAGTCCTGAGGTCAGTTGACATCACTTAATTCCAAAAATAAAATTAAGTAATACATGTAAATTCACCTTAGATGAGCTGGTTAGTGTATTGTCTTCTACATGAGTGACTAGCGTTTGATACCCAGATGATGCCATTATGCATCCTCACTTCCAAAATACGAAAACACGATGTGGGCATTTGCGTTAATTTATGTAATGGTGATTGTAATTTTTTATTTTAAATTATTGACGTTACTTTTTTTTTCTGGATCCACCACTGTAGTTATGTATGAATCCTATTGACATATTTTGATGTTTAATTATATCTTTTTCAAACCCATTATTGCAGATTTTATGTGGATGATATCCCCATTAGGGAGATAAGGAGAAGAGCAGCAATGAAGCATGATTTTCCTTCCAAACCAATGTCACTATATTCAACTATATGGGATGCCTCAACTTGGGCCACCAATGGAGGCAAGTACAAAGTGGACTATAGATATGCCCCTTATGTATCCCAATTCTCCGACCTCGTTCTTCACGGTTGTGCTGTCGATCCTATCGAAAAATCTCGAAAATGTGATGATATCACATCCATTGATGCAAAAATCACCCCATTACAAAGGATCAAAATGGCTAACTTTAGGAACAAGTACTTGACCTACTCGTATTGCTACGACCAATCTCGATACAAGATTCCACCTAGTGAGTGTGTTATCGATTCTCGAGAGGCTAACCGTCTTAAGAGGTACGATCCCGTCACATTCGGAGGAAGTCGACGCCACCATGGTAGGCGTCACCATCGGAATACTAACAACGACGAGAAGGCCTCGATTTAAGTGCATTGCACACATTGCTAGCCACAATTCTTGCTACTTTCATTTATTGATTTTTGGGTCATAGATACATTGATGTGTTAGGTATGTATGATCATATATTCATTTGGGTATGTAAATAATTGTTAGATTGTTGTTGGATTTTGTTTGACTATATGCTCATTTATGACTTTTGTTTTTTATTATTATTTTTTTAATAAAATATTTGGATGGTAGGTCTTGTTTGGGTTTTATGTCTTGTGATTTCAATAAAAATATAGCTCCTTTTGTGGATTCCTTTGTCAATTAATACGACAATATTCTCAAATTTCAAAATATTTGAACTCTAGTATGTTTCTCTGTTTTATGCTTTGATTATTTTGTTTTAATAACAGGGAAAGTCAAGCCTAGAGGTGTTTATTCGGGTCATCGGGTTATTTTCGGGTCATGTGTTTCGAGTCGGTTTGAAATCGGGTTTTGTGTTCACATTGGTTTTTATATAATTGTAGATCTATTTTTAAGTCGGGTCAAATCGATTTCGGTTATAAAGTCGGGTGTCTATCTGGTCATCGGATCTGTTTTGAACACCTCTAGCCAAGCCTAAGAAGACGAATCAATTAAAACAAGCTAATTCATTTTTCAAAATTGTTTTTATTCACACATTCTTATGTGAGACGGATTTATCGTGAGATAATCTAATCGTGAGTTTTTTTATACATGTGCCTAATAATTTAGCCAATACATAATTTTTATTTTGCTCTAATTGCTGATAGGGTTTAATTAATTAGTTTTAATTTTTTGGTTGTATTGTTTTGAAACACATTTATATTAATTTATTGGAGATAACTAACACTAAGTATGTTGTTTTCTCTATTTTTATTAATTGGCTAAACTGTTTCACATTAATTTATCTCATGATGACTTTCTAAATTATTCACATATTTCTTCTGCTTAAGTTCGTTATCCTCTTTGTTCTTTTGAGTATGTTACAATTAGAGATGGTCATTTGAAAATTTGAAATAAATAAGATTATTCATCAAAAAGAACCATACAATAAGATCATAATCAAACTTATTCCAAAACTAAGCGTGTAATCCACAAACCTTAGTTCGGGTTGTTCGCACTTACTAAGTGCGAACAGTCTGAAAAACTGAAACATGTTGTTCGCACTTACTAACAGCGAACAACCTATTTTAGGTCAAAAAGTCAAAAAGTCAACAAAAGTCAACTCAATCGGCCGCTCTTACTAACAACGGCCGATTACTTGGCTGATTTTTGTTGACTCATCCATTGTAAAGGCCCGTTGTTTGACCTTATTTGACCTGTTCGCAGTTACTAAGTGCGAACAGACACTTGATTTTTTTGGATCAGTTTATTACTGTTCGCACTTACTAAGTGCGAACAACCCCGAACCTGTGGTATTTGGAATAAGTTTGATTATGATCTTATTGTATATTTTTTTTTGATAAACAATCTTATTTGTTTCAAATATTTTGGTCATTTAAGGTATGGATCTGAGCTCAACCATTACCTTAGCCCTTTTTATGGTTGGATTTAGACTTAGACTCTAGTTTAGACATGAATTTAAACCCAAACTTTTAACAGTAAGTCTCATGGGAGACGGTCTATTCTATAGACGGAATCCATGAAGCCTAGCCCAAAATATAACATAGTATATTTGGGGTTATAATAAATTATTTGGGGTTATAATAACTTATATTTGAGGTTATAGAATAGTATATTCGAGGTTATAATATCTTACATTTAGGATTATAACATAATATAATTGATATTATAATAAAAAAAACAGTTAAGGGAAAATTGGTTGGCCCAATTTTGTGGTCTATCCTATAGACCGTCTCTTGTGAGATTTTGTGAACTTTTAAAAGATCTTTCAGAAAATTTATGTCAAAATTTAAAAATCTCAATAATTTGGATCTTTAAAAAATTTTAGATTTGGTCACTTGAATTCAAAACCTTAAGTTTTCTCTTATATCTAGATTTTTAGAATTTTAAAAATTAGTCCTTCAAACAAAATAATATAATATTTATGATATGAGTAATTTATTTTGAACCCTTATCTATCCCTAGTCATAAAACAAGTACAAAGAGTTTTTAATAATATTTTGGAGAAGTAATAAATTCAAAATAAAGAAATATTTTCAAAAACAAAGTATAAAGAAATATTAAAATATTATTAGTGTAGTAAAGTGGGCAATAAAGAGACTATGATGTTATGATGTTATCTAACTCAACTAACTAATTAATTGGCATTAATACGCGAAGATTAACAAATATTAGTCAACACATGTGATCCTTGCTAAGTACTCCTTTTGTCGTCAGATTGTCTCCTCAGAATACTTCTTTTGTTTTATCATACTTGTTATTTTTAAATTTATGCAACATAATGCTTAATTTTTATCAATTATCAAATATATTACAATTATAAATTTGATATTATGATAGTGTGTAATTAGAATTTAGACGATTTAAACAGAATCTTACTTGGTCATATTATTTCTTACACATTAACTGCAATATGTAAAGTAAGCTTGAAAGATGAATAGTACACTAACGAGTATTTTAGAATGGAGAAAGTATTAATTCTTTTTGAAGTATCATCTCTAATTGGCCTTTCACAAATTCTTGTGAAAGACGATCTTTTTGAAGTATCATCTCCAATTGAACTTGTCAATGCAAGCGCCAATATTCGTGATGATGACGTTAACTTTAAACATATAATCGAATATGCTTTGTCTTGTACTTTGCGGAGGGTCAATAAGGATGTGTCGTATGTAAATGGTTTAAGGTTTGGAAATTGGAATGATCGATGAGGTGCTTAATGTGAGGCAAATGAAGCTTTACTAGAGGGTTGAAACATGCCTTGAACAAGGCAAGACATCGTATGAAGGTTGCTTGAATAAAGCAACATGAAAACTAAGTTAAAAGTGGACTGCAGGGGTGTGCTTGTTCAAGGCACAATGTGCAGGATGGTTCTGAAGTAGGTGCTCGTTCGAGCACTGTGCCTTGGATTCTTTTTTGGTCAGTTTGGCCACTTGAATGACATTGAAAGGTTGTGTAACTCCTTGTTTAATGCTTGTTTATTACAATGTTTATTCTTAATTGGTGTTCAATTGGTGATGTAACTGTGCTTTGATGGTGCATTGAGTGTGGTTCTATGAAAGATACTTTCCTTAATTCATCTATAAAAGGGAGCATCATTCATAAGAACAAAGCACCACAAACACAAATATTTAAAGAAAGTTTGTGAAATGTGATCATGGTGTAGTGGCCAAATTACAGGCAACAAAGATAGGTTCATGGGCGGAAGAGAAGTTGTATGTTTACAGAAATAAGTTGTTGGATTTGCTTTTCTTCTTGTTTCTGTCTAGCTCTTAACTATGCTCTTATGTTTTAGGTGACGCTTTGGTGCAACATAATTAAAATTATAATGTGATATTTAATTATCAATTATTTTAAGAAAAATTTACTTTTAAAAATCCCATCTTTTAAGTGATTCTTTTTTGAATATTCCACCTTTCAATTATTATAATAAAATCCAACCTTTACCTTGATTTACTTTTAAAGAACCTTTCAGTATCCTTCACCTAGTGTAGCTTATTTACTTTTAGAAAAATAATAAGTTGAACACATGTTACAAAATGAGTGGTCGTCTCTTTTTTATTTAACAAAACTAAAAAAAATAACATAATATCGTCTTTCTATACTATTCTACTTTACCATATTTCCTTATAATAATTCCCAATCAATAACCGTTATTTGTAAATTATTACAAAAATACAAAAAAGTAGTAATAAAATAAACAAAATAAAAAAATATTAAAATTATAAAAGTCTTATTCTATCAAATCCTACCACATAAAGGTGATTTGTTAACTTAACAAATCACCGTTATTTACTAAGACCTTCTCTTTTCTTTATCTGTAAAAAATAAACAGCAAAGCAAAACGCCCTGACAATCTTTAATCTCAATTAAAACCTTTTTTTATTATTTCACATATCCTACAATCATACAATACTATAAAAATGATGGAAAATTCCAAGTGTCATCCTTTAAAGAGGCTTGACAAATGTAATTATTTTAGTGGATAATAGTTGTTTACATGACAATATTAACCTAATTTAGAACTTGATTATTTTTAAAATCATACAATACTATAAAAATCATACAATCATACAATACTATAAAAATACAATACTATAAAAATGATGAAAAATTCCAAGTGTCATCCTCTAAAGAGGCTTGACAAATGTAATTATTTTAGTGGATAATAGTTTACATGACAATCATACATCATATCATATCATACATCATATTATATCATACAATACTATAAAAATGATGGAAAATTCCAAGTGTCATTCTCTAAAAAGGCTTGACAAATGTAATTATTTTAGTGGATCATAGTTGTTTACATGACAATATTAACCTAATTTAGAACTTGATTATTTTTAAAATCATACAATCATACAATCATACAATACTATAAAAATCATACAATACTGTAAAAATGATGGAAATTCTAAGTGTTATCCTTTAAGGAGGCTTGGCAAATGTAATTATTTTAGTGGGTAATAGTTGTTTAGATGACAATATTAACCTAATTTAGAATTTAATTATTTTTAAAATTGGAGCTAAATTAAGTATAATATGAAGTATAATTTTTTATAGAAAATCTATATAAATTGCCTAATATTTGATATATTTAATTTAACGAAAAAGTGATGTATTCAATGAATAATTTTTTAAAAATTATTATTTAACTTTTGCTTTAAAAAAGTCGTGTATTTGATAAATTTAATCATGATAATATATATACTTGCATTATTCTTTAAAGTTATATTTTTATATATTTTATACTAATAAATTCGTGCATTGCACGAGTTTCTATACTAGTACGCTATATCTCTCTAAAATCCGTTCCAAAATTAAGCTAAAATGTAATTAAAAAAAAGGAAAATTAACCTGTTTACCAAGTTTTAGGTCATTTTGACCTTTAAAAAAAAAGTAAAAATTAAATTTTTCAAAAAATAATTAAAAGATGGGATTTTTAAAACATTATCACTCAAAGATGGGATATTAAAAAATAAATTTTCTTAATTTCATAGCTGTATGTTTTAGTCCAAGTAAGCATTCAACAAGGTTGTGCTAGACAAAATTTCTGTGGAGTAGAATCTCATTCGTGCATGTGGAGCAGAAGGTTTGGAGTTCGATCTCTATTGGGCGGCGGACGCATGTAGCAATTGGAGATTTCTTAACTACGCGTATTTCTCTATACTCCCTCATTGGGATACGGGTATGATTTGTCCGCATCTTTTAAGAAAAAGAAACCCCACTCAGATCCAGCCTTGTACGGGATATCGAGAAGGTTCTCTACCTTTACGTTTTAGAATCTCATTTGTGCATTTTCATGTTTGGCTGCTAGATATGTTAAATTCTTATCTTGATCAACTATATCTTTTCTTGGTTTTGCAGTTGAAAGCAGATGTGCAGCAGTTCGCTTTTAGTGTAGAATAGTTGTAATGCGATTAAAACAGATCCGACAATTCGATATCTACCCGATTTGGTAATCGAATTCGATTTGACCCATATTTAAAATTAATTTTAAATTATACTCCCTCTGAATCATTTTAGATGTCCCATTTTCTTATTTAGCAAAATCATATCAATTGTCTCATTTCCTTTTTTGTCTATTTTTTTTTGTCTAAATACCCCCACTTTTCTAATTCCCAATACTCTACTACCACCTTTACAATTAATTTAATCAATTAAAATACACAATTACCACATTTTTAGTGGACCCCACTTAACCCTTAAAGTCCGTGAAATCCCAAATGGGACATCTAAAATGATTCGGAGGGAGTATAATTTATATCAAAATCATTATGGACACAAAACCCGATTATGAACTGAGCCCAAACAATTGACCCGAAATCAATCCGATGACTCGAATGAACGCCTTGAGTGTGCAAAACATTAGGGTGTGTATTTGTACTTTTGTAGGGTATGATTGGATTGAGTGTAAATATGTAATGGAGTAAAAAAAGTTAAACTAATAAAATAAAAGTTAAATTGACATAATTATAAAAGAGGTAAAATGTATCATATTAATTATCAATTTTATTGTATAATAGAATAAGACAGTTTGATTGTGTGCTGGTATTTGTCTTTTTTTTATTGGACGCTATTAATGGAATTTTACTGATTGACATTTATTTTTTGATTTACCATATTTACGAATTTACATTTTGGAAAAATTTATACATTAATGGATAAAAAAATTACAATTATTTCAATTACACTATTATATGTAAATGTGTTGTTTAAAATATTATACTAGGAAATATATAATGTACCTTGTAGAAAATTATATATTGTCTGATAAATTATTGGAATTACACTGTAATATTTATGATGTATTGTTTAAAAAAGTATATTGCGAAATGTATGATGATGTAGAAAATTATACTCCCTCCGTTCTTATATGTGTGTCCTATTTGAAGATTTCACACATATTAAGATAGTGGGAATCTTTGTTGATTGTGGGTATTATTTTATTATAATAGTGGTGTGAATTAATGATTGTATTGGTATTATGAGAGAGAAAATATAAATTAATTATTATAAATGGAATATTAGAAGAGAGAGGGGGGATATTTTATTATAATAGTGGTGTGAATTAATGATTGTATTGGTATTATGAGAGAGAAAATATAAATTAATTATTATAAATGGGATATTAGAAGAGAGAGGGGGTGAAAAGAGAGTATCAAAACTTTCCATTTTAGGAAATGAGACAAACATATGAAACTACCCGTTATAGTAATGTGGACAATCAAAAAAGAACGGAGGGAGTATTGAATAACAAATTACATTTATTCTAATTATATTGCAATTAAGGAAATTACTAGAAGTACATAATTGCCTTTTTAATTTCAAGCAATTGTTATTTAAAACTAAAATGACATAATATTTATTTAAAATAGATCATTAAAATCAATCGTTACATTGTTAGACTACTATAATTACTAAAATTAGAGAAGAGATGAGGCTAAGTGTTTGGCTTGGGGTGTTTTGTGGGATTTTTGTGGATGATGGTTAGTGTAAGTGAGCTTCACTATTTATAGGGATAAACATAATTAGTGAGCCATCAAATATTAATACAATACAATGAATTAATTAAATATAGCAAAACAGCCACTAAAGTACTTAAAAAGTCAGAGAAAGAATCCAAAGAAGCTGCTGCCAGCAAGTGCTCGTTCAAGCCTAAGAATTTAATGCTCGTTCGAGCATCTACCAAACGAAGCTTCTGATGTGCAGCCTGCTGACTGCTCGTTCGATCACCATTTCGCTCGTTCGAGCAGTCCCTTCTTCGAGAATCTGTTTGCTACTAGTTCACGTATAGCACCATGCTACTTAGTGCCTCGTTTAAAGCATCTTTAGACTCTTGCAATCACCTCATTAACTTTCATCACTCATCAACTCATTAACACCGCACCCGTGTTTAAGTTACACTCTAATTCTTCATAACTTAAACACCACATTCAACACACCCATTAACTTACTTCATACTTTATAAGATAACATCCTAAGAGTCACACTTGAATTCCTACATTAATTTGGTGCACTCAAGTCACAACACCATCAATCACAACAGATATGGAATAAAAAATATACAAAATTTACTATTTGTCTTTTTTTTTTTCCAGATTTTTCAACTTTTACATATTATTGCGAAGTTCTTGCAAAAGATACAATACTCATATTTCGAAATCTTTTTTTTGAAAGTTCATATTTTGAGACATAAATCAATTTCGAGTTAGTCTTTATTTTATTGTCTAGTATTTTTTAAATTGAATTACTATTACAAAGTGGTCAATTTTATATAAAAATAATTAACGAGCAAATATTTATTCGATTAGAAAATTTATTCTTTGATCTTAAATATCATATCTAACGGAGAAAGTATATTAATACATAGAAGAGAACGTAGTTAAAGAGTCCCTTGGCTCGAGAGGGGTCTTCCAAGAGAGAAATCTGCAACTTACAACAAATATTCATTAAAAAAAATAAACGTTAAGGCTGTAATCGACAATTATTCACAAAAGTATATATATAAAAGATTTTTCTATCTAATTATCTTCTACTACCTCCGTTTTCTTTCTGTTTTTCCTATTTACTTTTTGCGCAGTTTTCAATGTAAATTTTAAACCTCAATATCTCTAAATACACATAATAAAAAATCATAAAAAATACATAAAAAAATATACATTATAACGAATCTAATAAGATTTTACATGCATATATTTTATCATCTAAACATGTGTCCAAAATATTAATTAAATTTCTCTCTTTAAAATAGAATATTTCAAATAAAAAGAACATTAAAGAACACATAGAATAGTTTTTTCCCTCTCTTTTTTTTCTTTTCTTTTTTTTTTTTTTGAAGTTTGAATGTTAGTATATTGTGTGGTAAACTCGTAGTAGGTAGGAAATGTGTCATTATTGACTTTACAAATTACAATCACACACCCATCTTCATAAATACGAATAAATTCCTCCTTCCCTTACCTCGCCACATTTCATTTCAATATTCCAATTTACATTTCTCATCTTCATCCAGAATCTTCGTCTCTTCCTTCGTTCCTTCTCTCTTCTCCAGGGGTGCTCTGAGGTATACTACTTCTCTCTTCTCTTTTTCTCATTTCGATCTTCTCCTATGGTTTTACATATTCACATCTCAATTCTTAATTTTTGTGATTTTTAGGGTTCAGATCTAATCTAATACTCATTTTTTGTTTTTGTTATGATCGGTGACATTTGAATTTGATATATCTAGTTTTGATTTTTTATTCTCGATCATCGTCGTTTGATATTGCTTAATTAATGTCTGATTTAATTTTTCTGATTTTTTTAAATGATTATACATGAAGTAGTTCTTTTTGGTTTCTTCCATGGCTGTATCATTTTCGCCTTTCTTCGGCTATGTTTCCTGATGTCTAGGTTATAGGTTCTTAGCTTGACTTTACTTGCTTCATTCGATATCCTATTTGGTGATCGATTTACTTAAGAAATAAGACAGAATATAAACTCGATCAACGATATTCAAAACACGTGAACGTTGAAATGCTAAGATTTTTAGCGGAATGACCTGTTTCTGTTTATTACTTTATGCCTTTAATAAAACAGACTTACTCGTCCGAGAGATTTATGCTATATATATTGATTTATTGTTTTTTTACTTGTTACGGTTTGATTTTTATATTATTTACATGTATTATTTTGATTTTTTAATGAATTAAATTTTGACAAAAAATATTGTAAAAATAATTGTAATAAGTTGACTTTTTATAATTTCTACTTATATATGATAATTTAAGTTATCAACCATCAAAATTGGGCGTTGGAATGCTTGTTTAGAAGAGTGTACGAGAAGTATAGTAACCATGTTATGTTTAAAAGAGTTTAGTGATAAACTCTTTCTTGGGTCAATATAGTCTACTCTAATTGTAGCTTTGCAAGTTATGTTTGTATTTTCCATCATTTTATGCTATAATCATGTAATTATTGTATGAATATGTTATATACACTTATATCAGTGTTGATTTTCCAGAATACACATAAACATGGGCAAGGCCGTGGCTGTTCTGAACAGTAGTGAGGGTGTTACTGGTACTATCTACTTCGCCCAGGAAGGAGATGGTAAATTTTGAGTTTATGCCTTGTGGTTAGTCAAAGAATCTATTAAATATTGTGAAGTTTTCTCTTATCTAATAATGTTCTCTTTTAGGTCCCACCACTGTGACCGGAAATATCTCAGGCCTCAAGCCTGGGCTCCATGGATTCCATGTTCATGCCCTTGGTGACACCACAAATGGCTGCATGTCAACTGGTATAACTCGAATTTTGTAATGTTGTATTCATGAAATGATCTTCTGCTATGGAATTGAAGATTTTTCTCAGCCCCGAGGTTTAAGTTTCTTATGAACCTGTCTGCAGGACCACACTTTAATCCTGCTGGAAAAGAGCATGGTTCCCCAGAAGATGATGTTCGCCATGCTGGTGATCTTGGGAACATTACAGCTGGAGATGATGGTAAGTATTCTCCCCCTTTTGGAGGTGATTTCATTCGTTCATTGCTTTCAGTGACCACTAGGCATCAAGTATGTTGGTAGATTATGTTAATATGTTTTAGTAGTCTTGGATTATCCAAAAATTTATCAAGGATAATATGGTATGTGGCATCCAACAATTGCACTGAGCTTAATTAACAATGTCAACAAAGCTACAATATTACGTCCCCACCAGTCCACCACTAGTAGCAAAGCACTTTTAAATCCAAAAATATAGTGGATTAAAAATTTCAAAACCAAAGGGATAGAACGAGTATGTAACTAAAGCCGTTGGGAACTTATTTACCTTGTCATGTTAATTTTCCTAATTTTTGACTGATCAAAGGGTGAGATTAGATTTTACACGTGCCATCCCACTTTTTTGTCCCTTGAGTCTTGATAAAGTGGGAATGCCTCTAGTTGAGTATTAGTGAGATAAAATTACTTTTTATAGAAAGTTAGATTCTTGTGGTGGTATTTTGTTTTTGTTCCTTTCATGGTAACTTGGTAAGCCAATTGGATACAAACTAGTAGCTGGATGCATTCATTTTCTCTTTGGGTTTAATTGTGTTATGTTAGCACATAAATTGAAGTACATAATTAGAATCTTCAGCTTTAGACATGCATTGACCGATTATTGGCAATCGGTCACATGAGCTATGAGAAATGGTGTGGACTGTGTTTAGGTATTTGTAACTCTCACATTTCATCTCCTCTTGTTGCTGAAACGCCATAAGACTTTTGGATTCTGTTGCTTTCCGTCATATGTAGGCTGAGGGATTGCCAAACATATTTGTTTTTGTTTATGTAAACAAATAGCCTCTTTATGAATTCCTGACGCTAATCTTGGTTATTCCTCAGGTACTGCTACCTTTACAATTATTGATAGCCAGGTAATCTTTGTGTTCTTTTGTAATTGACGATCACTCTTCTTGACAACAAAAGTATCATCATACATAAAGAAGGATTATGTGACTTGCTGCTATTATTGTTTTGTAGATTCCTCTTTCAGGAGCCAATTCTATTGTGGGGAGGGCTGTTGTTGTCCATGCTGATCCTGATGATCTTGGAAGGGGTATGTTTTATATATTACGTAAATGATGGTCTCAACTTTGAAGCATTCATTTGTATTCTGTTTATTGGTATGATTATACAAATGGGGGAAATCATACATCATACATTTGGTCTAATAAGGGTAGGTTTAGAACATGATTGAGGAGATAACTAGTCAAATGAATATGTTTGCATTAAGATAACGCCTATTATGTTGCTTTCTTTGAACTCCTCATATCTCGCCATGTCTAGAAAGCCGAAACACATTAGGGGAACCAAGTAAAAGAGGGGACCAAAAAAGTGAGTCATCGTCTAACAGATTTACACTTAATTTGTGTGCTAAAAGATCGAAGAAAATGAGCATTGCTATAGGTTTGAGTTAAAATTGCTACTATATCAATTTGTTTCGGCTTGCTGATTTACTGGATTGAGATCAATGTTATGATACTGGTTTGAGGTTGAACGTTTTAGATTTTGGACTAGACTCTGGAGTCTGGACTATAGCTTAAGATCTATGTCATGCTGTTTGATTTCTGCATTCTTGTGTGATACTAGTCTTCTTGTAGCGCCTAGGACATATTTGTAATATGTTTAGTTTTTCCACCAATGTATGGATTGACTCTACATTGGTCTTGATATGACTTGTGGTATAAGACATATTCCATTCTCGCTTTACCACTTTAGCCTGTGGAAAGGGAGGTTTCATTGCCTAGCATATCATGAAAGCCTGAACGAAGATTTATTTCGAAAAATTATCTTTTATTTGAAGTTGCTATGTTTCACCGGAACAAAAATCGTGTTTATGAAGGGCCTTTGATAAGGATTTCTCGCAACGTGTTTTGAAATGATGTATGGGAGAAAAACTGTGAGGTGTATAGGACAATATTTCCGATCATTCAAGGTTGTAAGGTTGTAATAGAAGTGAAATGATCCTGCTTGGTGTAGCTAAAAGAAACTCTCTTTTTCATTTGTGTAAATTTGATATGATCCAAGAGTTATTTCTTTGTTAAGATCACATAAGATACTATAATGAAAAAAATCCTTATAGCATTAACGCTTTGTTTGGATGGAGTATTGCTTTTATGGGTTGTTGCAGATTGTATAGTCTAAGATGTGTATGGTGAAGTGAAAGCTAATGTTAATGCACGTGGAGGAGTGGGTGAAGATTTTTCAATTACAAGTGGTTTGCTTCAAGATTCCGTTTTGAGCTCTTTTTGTTAATAACGGTTTTAGATGAGATAAAAAGACCTATCTAGGGAAAGGTGTCATGGTGCATGTTGTTGTTGTCCACAACATATCACTAAATGAATCTGGATATAAAGTTAGTGCTAAGTTAGACATGCATGTTAGATTTAAAAGGGTTTAAACAAAATCGAAGTAAGATTAAGTAAATGGATTGTCGTGTTGGCATTGAGGATTATAGGCGTATAGCAGAGGTGTTGTATAAGTCCAAGTGAGTGTTTTATGTATTTCGACTGAACTCAAGATGTCAGTGATGGGATTCAAAATGGGAGGCTCAAGGCTGGCCACTAAGGCTAAATGAAAAATTCAACCAAATATATGGGCACGCTAAAATGGATGAGTGGCTTACTAAAGAAAAACTCAAAATAAAAAGGCATAAGGCAAGGTCTTGCAGTTGCAATTTTGAAGAAAACATGAGTAAACAAGTAAACAAGAGAACATCCAAAAGACTAGCCTAGAATAAACGATGCTATAGAATAATAGAAGAGAGCTCATTTACTCATAAGTCGCACATTAGATGTCAATACATTCGATATGGAACAAAGTCCCATAATCTTTTAATGGCCTCAAATCCATTACATTACATTTTGAACCCCCATAACTTCCAATGTCCTTAATGGTTACGACTACGTTGGTCACGACTAGTATAACCAAGACTACCATTCTGTAGGCCACCAATCTGAGTAGTAGTAGTTGATCATGACTGGCATAACCAAGACCACCACTCTGTAGGCCTCAAATCCATTACATTACATTGCTCTATCTCATGCTTCCCTAGTTGAACTATATAAAAGTTGACATTGAACGTAAAGGATCTAAAACTTGCACACTTGTAACTGTTTCTGATTGTGGATAATATACTCTTTAACCATGAACATTGTGTTGCAACTTGCAAATCTGTCAAGTTAAACTATGTCATATTTTTTCTCAGGAGGACATGAGCTCAGCAAGACCACTGGCAATGCAGGCGGAAGAATTGCTTGCGGTAAGCTTTGTAAACCTTTGTAATATTTCGTATGCTTTGAGTTGCACTATCGGTAGTTTGTCGTTGATGTTTGATTTTTCACATTCAGTCATCACTAATTGGTTGTATTGATACAGGTATTATTGGTCTTCAAGGTTAAGCTCGTCTTTATCGACTTTCAAAGTGAAAGATTGAAGTAGACTACAATTTTCTTCTTTCCCATATGAGAATGACATGGTTGAAAAAACAAGAAAAAAAATGATGTTCTCTAAATAAATTCAGCATCACTTTTGCTGGAATTGTTAGGATGTGTCCTTGAAGATTCTGTATTATGCACGAATTTGTATGAACAGATACCAAGTTTATTCTAATTGGTTGTTTTTATGAGATGGTTTTGCAATTTTGTTGTATTTAGGGTTGATTATGAGTTGAATTTCTTAATATTTGGATTCAAACTTTGAAAATTTACTTGCACGGCTTTTAAAGTCTAAAAATGGATCCAATTGTCAAAGGCTTGGTATTTAAGGTCTAAAAAATTATCTAAACCAATTCTTATTTACATATATAGGTTATATTTGGCAAATAAAAAATGTGTTTGGTATGAAGTTTTTATGCCAACTAAAAATTAATATTTAAGTTAAACAACTAATGATTATTTTTTTTGTCAAACTTCTCATTAACATTTAACTTAATTATGGCTTAATGATAAGCAAAAATGTCAATGCTACTCTAGTTAATTAAATTGAGCTAAGTAAACCAACCAAAAACGATTGTAAAGCATCTCTGAAGTTTTGTCTTTTATTTTCCATTTTGACTTCATGAAGTTTCATATTTCATTTGTTTGCTTGAATGACAATACTTGTATATTAAATACTTTTCATCAATTAATCATATTTTATAAGTTATTATAAGAAAATTATAGCTAAGTGAAATTTTATTTAATTTCTCTTTATATCCAACAACGCAGAGAATACAAAATCAGCAGTAATTAAATTTGGTGGGCAAGAGGGGCATGTACTTTGATTTCATCCAAAAATTAGAACATCGCCGCTTGAATATTTAATAGTTTGGGGCTTATAATAATATATTTAGTAATTAAGAATCTATAATACTCCAAAACTTCTCAAATCTCAGGGCCGACTCTACATTTTGGTAGAGCATTTCCTCGTGCATTTGGAAGTGCATATTTCTCAACAATTCATTGATCATTCCTAACATAGGTATATTTCATTCCATCATCCAATTCATTATACAAAATAACGTTGTCAATCATTTTCTTCTGCAAAATTTACATTAAAAGGAAATAAATCATACATAAGAAAACTAAGCATATAAATAAAGGAAAAGTAAGAACTAAGTAAACAGAGTCAAAGCGCGATATATGAAAGGCTAGGAACAAAGATATCAACAAGAGGAAAGTCTCAGTAATCTAAGATATGAATAAGACGCCTCCAATTTTTTCCGTGGTAGATAAACATTTTTTTTAAAATCTACATGGTGACCTTGAGCTTTCAACTTTTCTATTTAGTAGCCAAAAAGTTAAGTTTTTTTGTAAAATTAAATATCCATTTCGAACAATTTTTTGAAAAACGTGTCTCATAAGAATGATGTGACATTTGAGTTTACTAAAGTCGTTATGAACTTATGATATGTAATAATAACGTAAATTTAGCAAAAACCTTAACCTTTTAACCTTTTACCTACAAAGTTAAAAAGTTAGAAACTTAAAATCATCAAGAATTAAAACAAACGTTGTTCGCCATGTGGAAAAGCTAAAAACTTAAGGTCATCACATGTAATTTTCATTTAATTATTGAAAAAATTGATATTAATAATTCAATTTTTTGCTCGTTTGTTGTTAAAAATCCTAGATTACTTTCAAATAATTTAACATTTGCCCTTAGTTCGTTGTAAATAATTCAACCATTATTTTAGTATGCTTACATCATACCTTATTACTATCTATTATTAGTAACACAATATGTTGTTGGCAAATGTATAACAAAAATTAAAATATTTAAAAAATAATTCAATAATAGAATTATTCACAGCAAAAAATAGAATTATAAATGTTCAATTTTTCCTAATTATTCTCTCATGACTTCAAGTAAAGGTAAAGGTAAAGGACATTTCCAGTATCTCGCACAAGGCAGAGTTCAAGTGGGGGTTTTTCTTTTTCTTGAAAGATGTAGACAAATCATACTCGTTTCTCCAAGGAGAGAGTAAAGAGATATGCGGTTAGTCAAAAAATCCCTCAATTAATACTTGCGCTCAATAAAAATCGAACCCCAAACCTTCTGCTCCACAACCAAGCACCCCAAATTCCTAGCAAAAACAAAAAAAATGACAAATATAAGACCCGCGGATGAAAATTAGATTAGATGCTGGACCGGTAACTAAATTCGGCTTGTTATTATACTTGTAGATCGAAGAAACCATTGCTAACCAATAACCATTCTCAAAGGTCTGGAGCAAAGCCAGAGAGAAAATGGTGAAGGAGGTAGCAGAAAGCTGTATTGACAGTTTATTGATCGAGATGGTGTCTTCTTACTGCGATCGTTTCTACGCCAACAAGCCTGAACTCGCTGCTCGTCGTATAGAGGCCATTGGCTACCAGGTCGGCCATCAACTCTCTGAGAGGTAATTTTCTCTCCTACTTCCGTAACCCTAATTTCATCATGATCATTGATCATTCATTTTCGCTAACTTAAATGTTACGGATTATTCAATTGTAAAATTCTGAAATGTGGTTGTTCACTTGTTCTGGATTTGATTCTGATGTTTTTGGGAAAGTATGGGGATTTTGTTGCTGGTCATCATGATTTGATGCCGAATTTTCGAAATCTTGATTGTTGTAGTTGTAGATTTTGAGGTTGTGGTCTGGTGAACCCGCGTAATTGTCTGACAATTGAGGATTAAGACTATTAGAAACAATTAAGATCCACTATGTTAGATGCTCGTTTTAGAGTTTCTCTGCCAATTTGAAAAGCTTAAATTGTTCACAAGATGTAGCTTTTTGCATCAATAATAAAGCTGGCTATTATCTAGTGTTTTTTCATCAATATTAATGATACCCATTTTTACTTTGTTAAAGATCGGGAATCAATTGACAGATGGGGGCAAGATGAGGATGAGATTTATGATGCTATGTAGGTTTGATTATTTGTTTGTGATCACGGGCAAATGTAGATAGAAGCAAGAAAATTTTAAGTATAATACCTTGACACTAGGCTACAACGGATATCTATAAGATTTATTATGTTGTTGAGCACTTAAAGCACTTGCAGTTTAGAACTTAGTTTAATTATGTCTTGTAATACATAATCAATAAAGTTGTGCAATCCTATAATTTAATTCTATGTCTTCCATTGTTTGTGACATCTAAGATGTATACTTAAGATAATACTGAAATCATGAGGGTTGAAAATACCTACAAACAATGGGAAAACTTGAAGTTCATATTGGATGTAAGGAGCATATATGTTATCTCTCATTTAAGAGTGGCGGGATTGGGGTCGGGTGTGATGGTGGGGATATCTTTTAATTGATGGATAGTGGCTTGTAGAAAACTATTGCTATTAGTTCTTCTATATGATTTTGATTATAATTGTCCTATACTCCCATTTAAGAAGATAAATGCGTTAGTTAACACTCTATCATATACTATAATTGGGGATACCGAGCTAATAAGAAAATAAAAACTATTCTACATCTAAAATCAACCCCTACTATGGAATATGAATACACGATGTTGGGTAAAATTTAAATTACACAGTTGATGTATGTGGAGGGACAACATATTTTTTTCAATCACAATTGACATTTCATGATGAGATAAATGTATCGTTCCTAGAAAGTGTGCCTTGGTGCATGTTGTTTGGGTAGATGCAAAGTGGGAAAAAATTGAGTTGGAACAACAGAGATAAAAGTTTGGTCACAGGACTTTTAATTAAGTCGGAGTAAGATGAAATTCATGAAGTGTTACTTTCACACAAATAAAATAAGTAGACACTAAAAAATGGAAAAGATAGAAATCGCTCCAATTGTATGCTTCAAATACCTTGAGTCCCTATTTCTAAGTAATGTGGATATCCATCAAGATGTGACTCATAGAACTAAGGGTTAGGTGGCAAAAATGAAGAGGGACTCTTAAAATATTATGTGATCAAGGTAAGCATCTAAAGCTTAAAAGTAGTTTTTTTTCAAAGAATCATTAGACCATTGATATTATATGGATTAAAATGTTGTGCTTTTAGAAATGATCAAAGGATCATTGATCATAAGATACGAGAGTAGCAGAAAAAATACTACCCTAAGAAATAAAGTTCACAGTGAGGATATAAGAAAGGATTTATGAGTCGCTAGTATTGAGAAAATTATGAAAGAGTATCGTTTAAAATGGTTCAGACATGTGCAAAGTCATGATTTTAGCAAAATAGTAAGAAATATAGAAAGTTGAAACTCGAGAGACTTAAAATAAAAACTTTTGTAAAAATTTCTAGTGATGTGCAATTTTTTATGCATGACAATAAGGTAATCCCTTTTAGCATTATAGTTTACATGAGAATAAAGTTTCATAAAGAAGTGAGCGAGAAGTTTAGAATTAGAGTTTCAAACTTAATTTGAAACAATCAATAACTAGGTGTTAATTTGAAACAATCGGATTTTGAGTTCATATTGGTTTTTTCATAATTTTAAATTCATTTCGAAGTCGGGTCAAGTCAGGTTCGGTTACAAGGCTGGGTAAATATTGGGTCATCGGGTCTATTTTGAAAACCTTTTCTACTATGAAACACTATCGCTTCTTCTAAACACTCATTATCATTTATACTTTTTGCCACAACAATATCTTGAATGGAAGTTTGATTTTCAAAAATTTATCTAGTTGGGGTGTGGTTGTGTTTTAGTTTAACACAAGATAGATACCCATGCTATGCGCGATGTTCCAAAAAAAAATTTATATGCATAATCTGACTTTTATACAATGGTTAGTTTAACTGATCTTAACGATCCATATTTGATGTGTGTGAGAATCTTATTGACACTAATATATTATTGTCGTGATGGTTCATATTTAATAATTATATTTGATGATATGATGATATTATAAGTTTTGGTCATTTGGTGTATATAGATTGTTTCTGTTAGAAACTTGTGATATTGAAATTGGAACCAAAATATCTAGGAAGGTGACAACATCAACATAAAAGTTTTATGGAGGGAAAAAATTTGTTTGCAAAATGACACATTTTTAGGTGGTTGTTGTTTTGGTAATTTTTATAGATTATAGATGCCTTTTTGTGTCAAGAACATTATTATCACATTTCTTGGAGAGGATAGAGAATCATGAGTCTCTTAACCTCTGACAGCGATGGCAGGAAGGAGTGAGGGGGTGAATTGTACTAATGTTTAGGAAATACGCAGCTGTAAGAGAAGGTGAAGAAGCAATTGGAGTGGCGGATATTTAAATCAATCAAATATCTTTATCTTAAGAAAGAAACATAGTTAAAAGACATTTTAATGTTTCTTTTGTGTCATTTTGCAGCAAACAACTCCATAGAAATTTTTTGTCGAAGCGAAAGAAAACTGAATGATTTTTCCAATAAGTTGCTTGTGCTTAGCACGTTTATTTTTACCCCTTGTGTGGATGTTTGTTTGCATCTTGTAACTGCTGTTAAAAGTTTTACCTTCTTACACGAACTTGATTTTGTTAGGTATACCATGGAGAGACCTCGGTTTAGTGACCATCTTGAGGCAATCAAATTTATCTGTAAGGATTTTTGGTCTGAAATCTTCAAGAAACAGATAGATAACCTGAAGACAAATCATAGGGTGAGTTTCTTCCATTTTCCTCTACTTAGATATCTGATTTTAGTCTACTCAAATATTTCTCGTCACACTGTACTGTTTCTATGATTTCTTAGGGTACCTTTGTGTTGCAAGATAATCGATTCCGTTGGCTAGCACACATTTCTATTGATCAATCACCGGATAGTTCTGGTGTATCCCAAGATGCTTCTGAGAACTTGGTGGAGAACAAGGCTGCACAGGCAGCAAGCATGCATCTCTATTTTCCCTGTGGAATCATAAGGGGAGCACTTACAAACTTGGGAATACCTTGTGCTGTTTCTGCTGATATATCTAGCCTTCCTGTTTGTGAGTGCTATGCTTATTGCTTTTCGAACATCTATTTCTAATCCTTTAACCTTGAGACGTAGTTTTCATGGAGCATGAATGCATGAATTTAGCAAATATCCAAAGTTGCTTTTCGCAACGTAACATCCTTATAATATCAAGTCATTTTCATTTTTGTCCCACAATTAGAATGTCTCATTTACTCATTGCTTCCTACACAGGCTCATTTGTGGTTCGGATAAAGGTGTAGTATGATGTTTTCAGTCTCTGTCTTGGGGCATTATTTTCCAAGAATCTTTGCTATACAAGTACGACACTTTGTCTTGACTCTTCGGTCTGTGCAATACGGAAAATAATGGAGCATGCCCTGTTACTTTTAGTCGGTGCTGATACTTGAAGGATCCCGTGAAGCTTGCACAGATTTTAATTTTCTGTCAAAGCTGTGAGCAGTGTTTGCTGCAAACTAATTCATTTGTTCTAGGATGTAACCCAGAGCCGTATAATTACCTTACCAACTTCATATAGATGCCTGACATTGAAAGGAACTCTGTAATTTATCGTTGAAGCTGTTGAGAGGCTTGTAATACTTGAACCCGTCAATGCTTGGTTAAGCTCACAAGACACGTTGGAAGTTTCTATTGTTGTTATGAACGTACAAACCAACATCATTATCTTCCTCGAAAAACTATTCAACGTCCGAGCGATTGCTTGTTGCATTGCTTTGAGAAACTTTAAGAGAGCATATAAGTCTTCTTAAATACCATAGATGGAAAAAAAAAAAAAAAAGGCTTGCTGTTTAGCATATCGTAACATGCTTATAAATAACATGACTCGTGCTTTCCTTTATATGTGACAATATGCTATGCAGATAGATATGAGTTTTTCCTAGCCCTAAAATTCCAACTACATCCCCTTTTACATGTTAGGGCTAACACGAATTGGTTTGATGTCTCAGCTTTGTATTCCATATTTCTCCGAATGTGATACAATCTAACAGCTTCTAGCAAAGACCCATTATTATCAAAAACTTTACCCTTTTGGAACTTTTCATCTGTAAAGATTATCTCATATGCTCATGACCTCCAAAAGTTATCCTCTGTATGTTTAATAGTAGAAAGGGCATAAGGTGTAGGAGCAACAATTAAAGGTATATCGCCTAAAATCATGTCATTGCTTAAGGCATCCTCATTTATTGGTTGCCGATTGGTCATCATTAGAAGGAGCTTCTCTAATATTAACACTATCATTGTCAGACTCCCAATAACTTATAAGTCAATTCAAACTTCACATTATCATGTTTTAAATTTATTAAAAAAACATTAAATCCTGATATCAAGATAAAGTCTATCATAAAATCAATAAATCAAGTGCAAAAAAACAACAAATAAAGAATATAAATTAATAAAATCTATAACATGACGAAATAAAAGAAAAAAAAGAGTAGCTTTTACGTTAAAACAACTCAAGTATGCCTTAGAATACTTTAGTATAGTCAAATGAAAGGAGGAGGAGATAAAGAAGAGGTTGGAGCAGTTTCGATTGGGTATTTCGAGAGTCAAAGTCACGCTTTTTAGGGTTTATGGCGTAAATATGTGAATTCGACCAGATGAGTTGGAATTTTTAATTCTATGTTTGTTCATTGTTACTAACAACTAATACCAAACAAGTAACAAAAGTCAACAGACTCTTAAACGCTGATATTAACAACGAACAAATAAGACCTAATTTTTTAGGTCAAAATTCCCTTATTTGTTTTTTGTTGCAGTTAATAATAAATACAACTAACAAAGACGGTTAACTTTATCGGATAACATGACAATCAGTTTGATTATTATTTTCTACAAAATCTTTTTCAAATATTTTTTTGATTAAATTAAGCTTACTATTCAAAAGTTCGTATTTTTCTCCAATGTACTTACCAATCATCAAACTACTAAAATAAAAATTGTCGGTGGTATGGAGGGACAAAACAACAAACGTAGGAATTAGGGTTCGTATTCTACTCTCAAAATCCTTATACTGATTCCTCTCAAATCTCAATGTTCAACGGAGAACCCTCAAAATTGAGCTAACCAATGTCATCTCTATCGCTTTCCCCAGCTCTTGATATCCCAATTTCATCGGAATCAAATTCCTCTGCTACGATCGCTGAAACTTTGAGCTTAAAAACGGATGATCATCGGTTTTACAATTGGTTATTTGATTGCCATGGATTTTGGCACAACTTTTTTCTCATTTTATCTTCTGCGTTGTTCTTGTTGTACTTAGCATTTCAAGCTAAGAAATGCTACACGAAGCTTTGCAATGGAAGGTCTCACATTATTAACTCGTATTATGGAATCGTTTGGCTTGTTACTCTCCTCAATTTCGCTTGGTGTTGTCTTCAGGTATTTTCTTTAATTTGGATTTGTGTATTTTCTGCATATTTTTTGGGTTGATTTTGATGTATGACTAGTATTGATTTCCATTTGATAACAAACACACAAATAGCGAAAATGCCCGGTTTAAGCACATCAATTAATGATTCTATTTACTATATTTGACTATTTGGTGTGATGATGTTGACTTTTGAACTGTTTTATGGTGCGAATCACGGTTTTATTAGAAATGTTGGAGAAGGAGAATTCAGGGTTGAAGCTGGGATTTCTAGGGGGATCGTACTCTAGAAGATTTTTGACTTCATATCAAGTCCAAAAAGCACACACTATTATAATTTATAATCAAGTTAAATGTATGAAAGAGAATAGCTCGGACCCAATAATGGTAGAATAAAATGCATAAGATGAGTGAAAAACAGAGAATAGACGAGACACAACAATCAATCAACACAATGTGTTTATGAGGTATCCGATACCTCCTCTCTAAAGATGATTACTTTTATTAATCTATTGAACAATACATTAATGACTAACCAAACACACTTGAGAACAAGCTCTCAAGATAGTGATATCATTCAACAATAGATATCACCCGTAAACTAACACAATGAAGAAGAAAACTCTTGTGGTTTCTATTCCTAGCTTTCTCTCTTGTTTAGCCTCACTCTCATACCTTCTAATGATGTTTTAAGCCCTCTATAGCCTAGCACATATTAAAAGCCCTAGGACCAAATGCATAAAGCCCAAACATTTTCGCAACAAAAGCAGAATACGCGTCAGTGAATGCCCCTGTATGCCGCTCGACCAAGCAAGTATGCTCGACCAGTATTAGAAACTCTTGTGGTTTCTAACCCTAGCTTTCTCTCTTTCAGTTATTTACTTTATAGTTCTTTTACTTGACAGGTATGGGAGTGTACCCCAGGAAAGACACTATCATGGAACCTTCTATCACTATTCACCACTTCAGGGTTGCTGTTTCTGGAAGTGAGTTTGATTGCTTTTCTTCTTCAAGGAAATTATACAAGCAGTACAGAAGCTTTGACACGTACATTTGCTATCTCTGCATTCCTAGTTGGTTTGGATATTTGTCTTAAGGTATTTATTGCTCTTTCTCTAGCAATTATTCTCACTTTGTGGATAAATGTCCTAGCAGGTTCTTTTTCCCATTTTGTGGATTAAATATGTTTTGCTTTGTTGGAATATGTTTTTTGTATGTGTGCTCGTAGGCTGCCTTTTCATGGTGATAGATTGTGTGGTTCATGTCGGTGCGGTAAATCTGTGACATTGCTATTTTTGGTGTCAGTAGTAGTGAAAGGATTCACTCTGAGGGATATGTCCATAGCTCACAGTTTCTGAGCTGTCGCAATCGTTGATTGTGGCTTACAATTGCTTCTTTTGCTCCCCCCCCCCCCCCACCCATATACACACGCACAAATAATATTTTAATAAAAAAGAAGGAAAAAAGGACATTGAATTCACTGAAAGGATTCGAGAGAAAGAAAGTACAGGGTGTTGGTGCTATTGTCTCGTTTCTTGTTGTTGGTTTCTTAGTTGTGCTGTTACGACTCCCTCTAGGAGCACCTTAAATATTTTTTCTCTTGCTACTCAGGTAGCAGTCTAGCTAGCCATTGAAGTTGAAACTTTCATGATCACCCATGTGACCATGTCTTCTTTTTCCATACGTCCCTTATTTCAATAGGGTCAAAGATTTATTTTTCTTTGATTTTTGATCCACTTATTTATGTGAAGTTTCAGATTATGTTACTACCAAGGGTCAATTGAAAACAACCTCTATATTATCACTAACAAGTGTATAACAAGGATAAGGTTGGGTATACCCGACCCCCTCAAACCCCACCTAGAGCCACTTAATGGCATTGGAGCCTTGTCTTATTTTTTCTTGTGTCTTGAGGCTTCCCTATGATTGTTGTTGAAGTCATTCATTATTAATATCCATGTATATTTATTCCATACTACAAGTACGAATTATATACGTTCACAAAATTAACTTTCATTTGATTTATGAACTAGAAAGGCCTCGAATTAAATTTATGATCCTCGATGTTTTTACCTTCAGGGAATTTATGTTTTTGCATTCGGCGTTCCATTATTCATTGAAAGTGAGCATTCACATCGAATGAAATGGGGCTTGTGGATTGTGCACAAGTTGGTGCCCACAGCAGTTTATGGCTTCATACTTTTCATGTACCACTCCAGCTGGAGAGAGAGGTTGCCAGGTAAGTTGTGCTTAATTTGGTTTTTGAAAATTACGCAGCTGTAGTATTTTTTCCCTCATACGTTGGTACTTATTGCTCTGCAGCAAGACCTGCATATCACAAGTACATCACCATCATGTTCGGCGTAAATGCATTGACGCTTTTTGCTTGTTTTCTTAGCGGAACTGGTTTTTGGTTCTGGTACGATATTTAAGTTTTGTTCGTCACTTCGTATTACCATTTTACTACAGCTCTGTCCCACCACTTCCCATTAACATCACTTGTACAATTTTTTCAGGCTGTATGATGCCATAGATATATGCTACCATGCATTTTACCTTCCTCTGATATACAAGACATTTTTAGCAGATTTTTTCCAGGTAGTTGTCGGTCTTTGGCTGTTCTGTCAACTCGTTTCTTATTTGGCTTTCAATTCTTGTGTTCCTTGTGAGGTGAATGCTGTGCTTTTCTGATGCCCTAACATCGGTTTTTGCTTTGGGATAAATTTAGGAGGAAGACTTGAACTTGGATAATGTATACTACTCAGAGATGAAAGACGCTGGATTTTTCGATTCAGATTGGGAGTGATGACAATATAACTTCTTGTAGGTTGCCTGTAAATAGAATGGCTCGTATTTGTGGCCCGTCCGTGGCCTGTGGCCCGTGGGTATAAATAAATATGTGAATTTGTTATTTCTAGAAAACATGTTATCCGTTTACTTCCAAAAAACTAATATGTATTGTAAGTTGTAGGTAGAAGGGATCATTAGCAATGGGTGTATTTTACTCCTACCCAAACCCATTTACAGACATATTAAGACCTCTGTTCCACTTATTTTAGGATGTTCAATTTTTATTCGACAAAATGTCATTTATACGATTATTTTACTCGTTAATTTTTACGTCTTTCTCTAATGCTCTCTCCATTTTAATGATTGTCCCATTTCCGTCTTTCGACAAAGTGTTGTATATTGAAGTCTTAAAATCTTTAACAGTGTATAATTAAAAATTATAAAAATATCTTTTTTGAAAATAGAGGTACTATTTTGCGGGAAAATTTGAAATAAATAAGATTATTTATCAAAAAAAGCATACAATAGAGGTACTGTTTGTGTTTTTCAGTCTGTTCTCACTTAGTAAGTGGGAACAACTCTTGTCTTAAAATCAGTATTTTAACCCTGTTTGACCTGTTCACAGTTACTAAGTGCAAACAAAAACTTGATTTTTTTTAGCAGTTTATTACTGTTCGCACTTAGTAAGTGCGAACAGACCCGAACGCGTGCTCTAGGGTATCAGACGCTTATATTTGGAATAAGTTTGATTTAGATCTTATTGCATGCTTTTTTTTTATTTAAACTCTTATCTATTTCAAATTTTCATTTTGTGGAAACTGAGGCGGATTTAGAGGTGGCCTGCATAAGCCTTGGCCTCTCCATTTCCGATCTCCCCCCTCCACAGAAGAAATATAAAGCTAAAATTCATTACTGTGATTTGAGAAATGGAAAACTATCATCAGGCTTCAAATTTCTTTTTAAGATTGCTCGCCCAATTGAACACATGGATCCTTTTTTTCAATGAAACCCAATATATATTAAAGTAAAGAGGAACAATCTCACACAAACCACGAGCTCAATACGACCAATTTCGTATACTGGTCAAATTGTTCAAACATGACGTTCTATCTCTAAAAGAACACACGGTATCAAGATAACGATAAGAAAAATTTTAAATATTCAAAACTAAGACAACACTTTCGATCCATGTTAACATAGATGATCTATTTCTTATTCTGGAGTGCCTCGATAAGATCTGCAGCTTCTTTTATGGTTGTGATGGTTTGGGCACTCTCTTCCTCAACGGTTACACAGAATTCTTCCTCAAGCTTCATCACAATCTCAACCTGCAAGGAAAAATTGAATCAAGTTTGTCAACAACCGAGAATTAATGGAGATTGAGAAGAAACCGATAGCAATTCTTAATTTGACGTTTTTTACAATACAAGTCAAGCTAATTATGGTTCCTTAAATAGATCAATTTGGTAGGGATTAGGGAATCTGTCAACAAAAATTAACACCCTCTCTTATTTACAAGTGAGCTTTCTCACTGCCGACTCATGGAATAGGAAACTATCCATTTGAAGCATATGCCGGAAGTAGGGTGTTTTATTGATCTGTTCACTAAGACTTTATACTCGAGGAATGAAGCAATTCTTATGAACATCCATCGAACCAACTTCAGCTATATCACAACTAATTCATCTGATTCTTGTTTAGTGTATCAGAAAAAATTGTAAAAGGCAGTGGCTAGCAAGCTCCACAAAGTATATCAAATGTACGCAAGTTTATAACCGCAACTAGAAACAAGTAAAGCTATCGGGATTTAAAGGTATAGAAAAGTTTAGTTTAAAATACTTACTGTGTCAAGAGAATCAGCACCGAGTTCTTGAAACTTGGTTTCACCAGTAACTTCCTTGTCCTCTGACAAAGCCAACTGCTTCCTCACAATTTTACTGACCTTTTCTACTGTCTCTTTGTTAGCCTGCTCAAGGACACCAAATACATAATATTATAATGACAATATTAAAAGAGTCAAGGGGCGTACTAAAATTCCTGGGAACATTCGGAGGATTATAGACTGAAAGAAATTTGCAAGAGGATCAATCAACTCTTCTAATGAGTGTTCGAAAACAAACGCAAGAACATGCTTGTTGAACGATTAGACTGTTCGTAAATTTACTCTTACTCAACTCGCAACTTCTTCAGTACACCCTCATGTTTCGTTTCACTCACACTCGGATAATTGAACATCAACAATGGTGCTTCATCCGTAACACATATATATTCTAGGAATGCACTCACCTAGGATAAAAGGTCAGTCTGTTCTGAAAACATAATTCATCAACTTTCATCTGTTTAAGATTATAAGTTAGCAATTTATATATTCTAGGTTTGCAATCACCTATAATAAACGGTCATCATGAACAATCACAATCTGTTCTGAAAATATAAATCAACTCTCCATAAATATATTTCTGCAAAAAAAAGGTATTGTACTGTTTATTTGTACACTTCTTCTAGCATGTATTCAAGTCTTACGGGGTAAGAATCTCTAAAGCATAAGAATACCCTAAAAGCAAAACTACAAACGGCTCACAACACAAATGGCTGTGCACATCATATTTACACCTACTTTGTTAACCCTAAGAATAAAAATAGTAAACTTCTTTAAAAAGAAAATAACCACAACTAATTAACCTATTTTCAGTAATTATTTGTTGAACATCATCAATGAGTCTATGAAAAACAGATATAATCATGCCACCATGAGCTAGGTGACGATTTTCCAAAAGTAGGTCTTAAACGTATACAATCGGCCAATCCCATATCTTGAACAGATTGCCCAAATAATTTGTTTTAAATCCCTTGTCATGCACCCCATACATAATTTTGTTAAACAAAAGTGGTCTAGGTAGTTCTGGGTCTTTTGTTTTTATTACATGGTCCTATTAGACACAATCACCTTATATCCTTTGGTAATGGTATAGTCCATTTATGTAGAAATAAACAAAAATATAGAGACAAAGACTAAAACAAAACAAATGAAAAAAAATGAAATATAAAAAACACAATAAAATGAGTTAAGGAAAAAGCCATACAGCACAAGAAACTCGCAAGCGAAGAGGCGCCTTTGAATATCTCCTTCCAAATGACAATGATGAATTCAGAGCATAATTCTTGGAGGTAAACTGACAAAGAAATGTATGAGTTCATAAAAAAAATCAACAAATCATATCCAGAAAAATTCAATGCCTAGCAACATAAAATTAAAACCTTTACTCGTAATGATGCACAAATTTGTAAACATATGTATATATTTCGATTCCATTAAAAACAGCAAATAATCAATTTAGGAAGTAAAATTAATTTTCAGCACCTTAAAAATTACCAAATTGACGCTGAAGCTAAGAACAAATACTTAATTTAGATTTTATGATTAAAACCAGAAGAATTTAAAATACATTTATGCTATGTTTGGAAATGAGGATTTGATTTGAAAATATAGATTTGACTCAAAATTAGTGTTTGGCAAACACTAGAATTTCGAATTTGGATTTGAGTCAAATCCACAATTGTTATCAATGACCCCCTAACCTTGTCATTCTCAAATTCTACATTCATGATTCCATAATTGAAATCATTAATTTGAAATGAAATGCTAGTTCCCAAACACAACTTAAAAAACTTCAAGACGGAACAATGCGGCAAACAGCAAGGAAAATTAGCTCAGCAATGTTCACCATAATTACAGATTTAGCTCAAACTTTCTATTCAAAAAAAAAAAAAAAAAAAAAAAAAAAAAAAAAAAAAAAACTAGTACGTTAAAACTGATAAATTTAAATACAATAAAATAAAATAGCAAAACGACAAGAGAAAACAGTCACCATCATTCAGATTCAGAGATACTTCTAAGTAATTAGCAGAGCAACGACAATTTTATAAAAAAATATTTTAAAATATCAATGAAAAAATATTTTCACGTTATTGATCACTTATAAATAACGATGATGAACGAATCCTTTCGGCTTTGCCTAACAAACAATAAACCACAAGAAATAACGCAAATCAAAACGCAAAAACAAAATCAATTTAACACGAATTATATAAATCTAAAGAAAAGGTATGATGATCGACGATAAATATTAAAAAGAAAGCAGATCCAAAAATGATGCAAAGCAGATCAAACAATCAGAAAAAAAGATAGAAATATACCGACGTCTGAAGGCGGAGTACAGGACGGCAGGTGACGGAGAGAGATGAACCGGTGATGGAAGCCATTGGAGGTAGAGGGAGAGAGAAAAAGAGAGTGTGAGGAAGGTGAAGAAGAATGGCGGAAGAGGAGAGAGAGAGAGAATGGAAGTGAGAAGGAGAGGGTTTTTAAAATAAAGAAAAAGGGGAAGGACGGAGAATACGAAGAGCGTGATTCGTGAATATAAAGAAGGATGTATTTAAATTCCACAATTACAGATACACCAAACTTCAGCTGCCCTCCCTCTTCCTACTATTACTTGTCTTCTTTTGTTACTTCTTAGTTGCTTGTAAGTTGTAATAATCACCATTTGTCCCTATTTTAATACTGTCAGTCTCCTGAGAGACCGTCTTTTTGAGAGATGTCTCTTAGATCTAATTTATTAAAGTTTGTTGTCTATATGTACTCTACATTTTACCTAATGGGTCAACCCAATTAAAGATAGCCTCTCAAATAGATCGTCTCTCAGGTGATTTTATAAAGTAAACTAAATATCGGTGTTTAGTTTTTAGCTTTTTGTTTAGTTTTTTTTTATTAATTTTTGGTTTTTAGTTTGTTGGTTGGTCAACTTGTCAATAAAGTATTTGGTAAATAACAGGGCCTTCTCAAAGAAAGTAGAGGCCCCGTACAAATAATATTAAATGGGCCCTCACCCTCTATATTTGGAGAACTTTTGAATGATATTGATTTCAATAAATTTATACTTTTTTGTAGAATTTTTTTTATTTATCTATTAAAAAACTGTTGATAAATTTAAAATATAAGATAAATGTTAAGGTAAACTACATGCTATTATAAATAACATAACAAGAGATAGTATTGATAGTATTGAACAAATTAGCATTAAGAGTATATTGATAATATTGAACAAATTAGCATCGAGAGTATATTGAAAAAATACATTTTATTTTTTTTCTATTTCCAAATTAGGAGATCTTATAGCAAGTATCATAAAAGAAAAAATGAAAAATAAAATAATAATTTATCTAAAAATTATTTTAAAATGGCAAAAGAGGCACCCCTTAGTAGGATTTGATCATTAAACAACAAAAATCCCATGTTAACACCTAACCACTGGGCATAATAATTTTACTGATTTTTCATTTTGATAACAAAAACTTCATATGAATAAGGCCCTATTTTCAAGAACCTAGCTTGCACAGGTAGTTCATCGGGCCTGGTAAATAGCTTTTAAAGCAGTTGAAAATGTGGTATTTAAGCTAAAATGAAAAGATTGTTCCACCTAGCTTTTTTGGTTGGTTTTTGGTTTGTTAGCCCACTTTTTCTGATAAACAGCCAACAATCAATACTCAAATGTACCAAATACCTTCACAAACAGCTAGATTTATCAACTAACTTAAAAGTCAACTAAAAAAGCCAACAACCAACAACCAATTGTCAAATACCTTGTATATTATATCAAATATGATTTATTTTTATGTTTAGAAATATTGTTTCTATCGTTCAAAACAAAAAATTGTTTCTACAAAGTCAACTTATTAGTCGTCGGCAGATGAAAAGTTAACATTTTGCTTATTTTAAAGATCCTAGATTTAGATCCTTTTATGCAAAGAAATAATCAAATAATTTATAATATGTTATACGTATTACCTTTGACTTTTTTAATTTTTTAAACCTATAAAATATACATTTGCCCCTTGCTCTCTCACATCATCTTCACCTACTTTACGCCATACGCCACCAACTAAAACCATCTGCTAGACAAATCATCATAACCCTAGCCACGACCTATCGTAACCCTATCACCACTAGTTATGGTTTTTAGAATCTTTAAGACGGTTTACAATTTTACAATGCTATAAGAAAATAGGCGATCGCTATGGATCATAAGTAGGATCTTAAATGTTGGTAAAATTGTATAATCCTACTTAGCTCAAGATTTAGGTGGTAGGATTATAATACGATTCTACATTCCTACAATTCCATGATTCGATCCTACAAGAGTAGTTTCAATCGTAAAATATTTCATATAATCCAAATTTAACTTACGTATAATCATTATACCCACCCACTATTTGAACTTGTCTACCCCACTTGCAACTCCACTTGAATCCCCATGAAGCACCCATTAAAGCTCCTCTCTACATCATTGACAACTAAGGATGCAAATGCCATAACTAAGTTGGTGACAAAGAGGGAAGTCAATTTAGTGAAAAGAAGCCTAGCCAAAGCAAAGCTATATTTTTGACCATCAAATGCAAAAGGGTCTACTTATAATGATCATACCCTTCACTATAATTGAAATTTGGTAGAAATTTTTATTGGAGATTAAATTTGGGTTTGTTAACTTCGAAACGACTGGTCACATGTCCAATTCCGATAAGAAACCACCAAGTTATGGCATTTCAAATACGCATTGCTCATCAGGTACAAACCAGTTGACGTGACTGGTTGGTCAGGACTACTCGACTCGACTGTTTCAGGTCTGCAGATCACTGTTTGCTTTTTGGCCCGTGATTTCTTGCCTCAAACTTTCTCTACTTTTTCTCCTTGCGTGCTTCAGACCTCCTACTCCTATGCATCAGTAATTGATGATGGAGGGGGTTGCTTGTTTGACCACCATTGTAATCATCATGAATGCAAGTGGTAAAAGCTCATCAAATTGGCTATAAATACCCCAAAGTTCTCAAGTAAATACAATATAGTTCATAAACACTAGTAGTTACAAAAGATTTTCATTTGGTAATCAATCAAAGTACTTAGATATTCTTGAATTGTGTGGGTTTAAGTGTGCAACTTGATGTGGAGTATTTCTATCATTTGAATATTAAAGCTCTTGTTCTCATTATTGTGATTCTCAACCCCTCTATTATAGGGTAGTAAGTTCTTCTAAACTGTTTAATTCATTGCAAAAACCGATGGATAATATAATGATTTATGTGTATATTTCATTAAAAATGAGTGAGTTGTCCACTTTCTAGAGTTTGGGGATGTAGTTAACATATTGATTTGCTTATGGGAAAAAATGGTTGAGTATAAATATGTACATAAATGAATATGTGAGTTCTATGGTAAGAAATCGAATCTTCATCTCAATCCATGGACAGTTTATGTTGCTTGATTATATTGAACACTTGTGAAGTATGATTTCATGCTAGTAATGAGTAGCCCAAAAGCTAACTTTATTAGGATTCCTTTGAGACCTATGTAGTTCTTAGGATGATGAAGCTAGCATGCCTATCTTGCATGATTGCTTCTCGTTCAACATAAATTGAAAGTCATAAGCATATAACAGAATGTTAGTAGTTTGGTTGAGTTTTATGCCCAATATCTGAATCTCCTAAACCATATTAATAACTATATAATTCCTATGCCCAGAAGTCGCAGAGCTCAAATAGAAAAACTTTTCTCATCATAAAACTTGATTAAAAAACATTATCAACACCTCCCTTGAGTAAATCAAGAAGTTTACTCTCCAAACTCTAGTCTTTATTTTTTTATTGTTTGAAATTTGAATCATAACTTGTTTTTTAATTCACCAAACCAAAACCCAAAAATCTTCATTGTCATAAAAATCATACTTGTCACATAAGCATTTTCCTGTGGATCGACCCCTTATCTACTGCTAATGCTGCTGGTCATTGCTCATTGGGAATATTTTAGGTGTATAATTAAATTATTGCATAGAGCGAACTTTTTTAAATCATCAACGACCATAGGATTACGACTCCTACCCTCTATCACTATTGCATTTGAGATTTGATTGTGATATATATATTTTCTCTAAAACATTATAATTGAATTAGTATTTTACTGAATAGGGTTGGAATTACTCAATTTTTCTAATTTTGAAATCTTTTTCCTTCTTGTGCCTTTTGTTTTATTTATTTTGTCGGTGTGTAGCACGTTATAGAAAAAGTAAGAAATAAAATTACGAGTTAGAATAGTTTTTGAGTTTTTGTGATGTTTGTTTTTGAGATTTGTACATTTTGGAAATTATCTTATGTAATAAACAGGCTCAGATGGTTTGGGCATGTGCAGAGAAGCACCCATGACGCTCCAGTGAGAAGGGTTGAACACATCATAGTGGAGGGCAAGAAAAGCCGGGGAAGACCTAAGAGGACGTGGGAGGAGCAGATTAACAGCGACCTACTCGAACTACACCTCTCTAAGGACCTGACTAGGGATAGAGCCACATGGCGGCGCCTTATTCACGTCCTAGATTACTAGACTTGTTTGTTACTGTTTTGTGTCTTTCGTCGTCGCTATTCACTGCCTCTTTTACCTGTATCGTTTATAAATTTATAAATGAACCTTATGTTTGGCTAACGTGGGTGTAAGATGCAGGTTTCAGATTTTTGCAGGTCCTATCCTTGAAGACTATTATAGAGCCGAAGGACTCTTATGACCGCCCTCTCCTTCTGGGTATGAGATGCCGTCGACCTTCCTTCCCCGGACCCTGACCATAGAGTATCTATGTGCGGGAACACTGAGTATGATGATGATGATGATGATGATGATGATGATGATCTTATGTAATAAAGTTGTAATACACTCTTTAATTACTAGTGGAAAAATTACCCAGAATAATACGACCTTTCACCTATTTTCAACGAATAATACGAACTTTCAATTAACCACCAATAATACGACCTTTGACATATATTTTCCAGTGGTATACCTTACCTGTTTGCAACCTGCTGAACCGGTCAAAATCTGACCGTTGCTGCCTTCTCCCTTTTTTTGCTGCTTCAAGCTTCTTCCTCACCCATTTACCTCCATTGTTATTTTCCTCACCTTCAAGTATTCTCACTTCCTCCATTGTTATCTTTTATTTTTTTAATTACTTCCTCCAAGTAGCATATTCAAACCAGCATAATATACATATTCCAGTGTATAGCAGCAGCATCAGTAGTATATAAATCAGCAAAAAAACCATGTATACCAGCAGCACAAATAAACCATGTATAATCAGACCAGTAAACAGTGTATAATCAGACCAGCAGCATATTCTAGTGTATAAACCATGTATAATCAGTAGGTAATCAGCAAAAACATGTAATATTAGACCAGCAGCATATAATCAGTAGGTAAACAGCAAAAAATCAGCATACAAATAAGCAAAATCAGTATACATGTTCCAGTATACAGCAATTCAGTATATAATTAAGCAAATCAGTATACATGTTCCAGTATATAATTCAGTACAGCACATAAACATGTTCCAGTATATATCACAGCAGCAAATAAGCAAAAAATCAATAGCATATGTTCCAGTTAAATACTCAAAACCCACCCCTCTTTTTTTGAATGTCCCACCATACCAAAACTTCAATGTAATGAAATCATTCATATTAGCCTAAAAACAATCAAAAAACACTAAATTACAAAGAATTTCAACTTAAAAACAAGTATTAATCATAAATGAGAATAATTAATTTTCGAAAACATGAACCCTAATTTTTTGGTGTTTGCAAAATAAGATGATAAATTATGCAATTGAGAAGAATAAACTAACCATTATAGGCGAATCTTGGATGATGATCTCTGCGTGAGTTAATTGTCAAGCTTGGGAGGGATGAAGGTTTGGGTATTTTGCGTGAAGATGATCGATCTCTGCGTGAAGATGAAGGTCTGGGTATTTTGAGAAGAATGACAGGAGAGAGATATGAGAGAAGATGAGTGAGTTTCTTGGTTTATTAATTAAACTTTTGTTTAAAAACAAATTCTAACCGGTAATGGGTAAAACGATATACCACTGGAAAATATATGTCAAAGGTCGTATTACTGGTAGTTAATTGAAAGTTCGTATTATTCGTGGAAAATACGTAAAAGGTCGTATTATTCTGGGTAATTTTTCCTTTTGATTTTTAAAGCATGTTTTCTAAAGTTAAAAGGGTTCAAATTTGAGGATGTTACGCATATGCTTCTACATAATCAAAATCCATCCCCAAAGCACGCGTTCCTCCAATATGACTTGTACAACACATCCCTACACGTGCGACATAAATCATACTTTATATCACTAGTTCACTACATAATTAACGCATATATCGACCTAAGTATTTACTTCCTCCGTTGCATTATATATTTACAATTGACAGTGAAATTATTCCATACAATATTTCACAATCATTTACAAACATTTTAGATCAGAGCCTCAGAGGTATTAGACATATATCTATATCGATCTAAGTAACAAAAAAAGAGGCAATGTACAAAAATACAAGCACATGAAGAATATGGATTATACGTCATTTTCATTTATCACACGATTTACCAAATCAAATTAACATAATAACTAAACCACATTTAGGATTCACAACTCAGAACGGCCGGTACAACGGCCTCCACTACCATACTCCATAGACAGAGACACCATCCCCATTTCCAAACATTCTATATCATTTCTTTTTCACCAATCACCATTTTTAAGGAATTTCCTAATTATTATCTTCAAAATTACTCCTATTTTTACTTCCTTTTCACTCTTTTTCCATCATCACACTATTGATCGACGCCATTGTTGCAGTGTAGAAGCTACACGGTACGCTATTGTATTTTTACCTGTTAAATCTGAATTTTCCGTTTTCATATTATTTTTATCATTAATTGCAATTATTAATTGTTGACTTGAAGTGATCTTATCGACGTTATCACGATTTTTAATTTGTGGATCATTCATCCTGCATCATTATTTTTTACCAAATTGTACGATCTCTTTCTCGATTTGATATTATATTAATATATTCCGTATCTGAATATTAATTATTTGTAGTACGTTTTTTATATTCGTCGATGAAAATTTTGAAATTTTCGCGAATCGTATTCTGTACTTGATTCACTATTCTGAAATTTTCTTTTTCAATTTTTTTTTTTGGAATATTCTGGTAATGTTTTTTCGCATGATCATGCTTTATGATCTGCAATTTTTAACTTTAATTTGTATTTTGATCACTGAAATTAACTTTTTTAGGCTTTATAAAAGTTTCTAGGGTTTTGATTAATGTTATAATGTTCTCCTTTTTCTCCAATGATTCCGTACTTTTTTGCTTTGTTATGAAAACTGTGATTATAATTGTAATAATTATTTTGTTGTTGAAAATGCAGGGTGTAAGAGTTGATCATCATAAGGAAGAAATCATGAGTTCACAGTTGGAGATTCAACCTCGCGAGCTTAAATTTGTTGGTTAGCTACTTTTTTTGTTCTACTTTTGAGTAATTTCCATGATTCCGTTGATTATACAGTAAGGTGTAAAATTAATCAATATAAACACAGGATAACGTTTTGGTGTAAAGAAAGTCACAGTTATTGTGGATGGGATTCAATTCCGAGTCATAATACCCCTCTACATGTCTTTAGGAACTAAGCTAATCAAAAGGCTACTCCATGTGTATTGATTTTTGTTGATTAGCCTAGATTTTGTCTGCGTACTTATTGGTGGGATGCTAAGAAATTTTTTTATTTCTTGTTAAATATTTGTGACTGTCTTCATATTGACCCACTTGTTGTAAGATGAACTAATGTACTTGCTGGATTTACTATGTGGATTTGTAGTTGAATTGAACAAACAGAGCAAATGTACAATTCGCCTTGTCAACAAAACAGACCAATGGCTTGCTTTCAAGGTACAATTTGATTGTTTGGTTGCCTTTATATGTATCCATATGTTTTTGTCTGTTGAGGTTGTGATAATTTGGACAAAAACATTTTGACTTTTAGATTGATTGTTTCAGGTTAAGACAACATCACCTAAGAAATATTGTGTGCGTCCTAATGTTGGTGTTTTTCAGCCCAAATCGGTTCATGAATTCGTTGGTATGCTGTTATATAACTTCTGTATAGTATTTCCTCCCTTGTAAAATATTAGTTTGAATATGAATATTTGTACTACTAGAGTACTAGTTCATCAACTTCTACTATTATATCATTGTCTATTTTCAGTTATTATGTATTGATAAGAATACTATTTTTTTTCAAAAAATGATAAGATAACATAACCAAATAAACTTTCTGATGAAATGTAATCATAGAAATTATGGTTGAAGTTGTTAAAGCTGGCCATGTATGATTGAAGTAAAATGTGGCATATATTTCATGTTGGAGTCGTTTGACGGTGTTACATTATTGCGATTTTGCAATCCGAAATGCTGTGTTAAAATATTCCATTTTGTAAGTGGTTCAAAGATGCTACTTTTCAACGCAAATTGTTTGTATTAGTGTTGAAGCAAATGTCACTTCATAATTTAAATTGAGAACTATGGAACTTTCATAAAGCAACAGAAGCTCTGTGAATTGATAAGTCTTGTGTTTGTGTTGCGAAATTGCGTGATGATTTTTTATATTGAGCAATCTAACTTAGGCAATCATTGCATGACTGTTTTGTGTAGTTAGGTTCTTGAAGTTTTGAGTAAATTATGATTTTCTTGTACCGTGACAGATCAAATGCTTGATCATGAAACTTGGGGACTTTTGTAGTGTTTACGAATAAGTGTGCCAACTGCCTAGATGTGATTGATTTATTAGGTTTATTTTCCTTCTGCTACCAAGTGCTGTTAGATTTGTATTGATAAGATTGATAAATTAGGTTTGTAGGAGAAGTCTAGCATCTGACTGTAGACTTGTGCTTACCTGTTGTAGAGCGACTGCATCTTTTTCTCTTTTTATTTTTTTTAAGTTTGTCAGCAATTGTTACTAATTTTAGATCAGTTTATAGTTTTTGTTAGTTTATATGAAAGATTAGAGAGAGTTGTGTTAGTGATTGATCATCTTTAGCCATATCTTAATGCTCCAAAGTCCAAAGACATAATGATGAGCTTCTGATCTCTAATGGCATAGTCGCTGTTAACTGATGTCAACTGTGCGTAATGTATGAGATTTGTTATGTGTCTTTGGCCTCATGAACCCACTTTTATTTGCTTTTTCTCCTTGTTGAAGCATATACCTGTTCATACACCAGTTATTCATGTGCAATTAATTTCTAAAGATAGTTATGTTTGGAATTGTGTTTTAGCACTTTAAAATAACAAATTAAAAGATAAATAGATGGATCACATGGTGTTTTCAGCTAGTCATGTCAGGATTTATCAATTTAGCCAGTAGGATTATAGCCTATTCATCCTCACTTCTTGTTTTGCTCCATTTCTCCATTGTTTTTATCTTAGTTGCTGAAGTCACTCTCGCTCTTTGTTCTTCTGTCGATACAGTCATTATGCAAGCTATAAAAACAGCTCCGGTTGACCTCACATGCAAAGATAAGTTCCTGGTTCAAAGCACAATTGTCCCTGAGGGAACATTGGAGGAGCACATTACATCTGAAATGGTATCTTTGAGTTGTTAATACTAAAATTTTAAATTTTTAAGTCAACTACTTGTCATGGTTATTGGTTTCCTTGCAGTTTGCTAAGGATGGTGTGAAATTAGTTGAGGATATTAAGATGAGGGTGAGCCTTGTCATGGCACCATCCAATTTTTCAGAGCCTACCATAAATGGAATGCTGAAGCAGGTACTCATTCATAAAATTAAGCCCATTCGCATTTTATGGAGCAAAGTAAATTTATCTTCTGGTTTTGTATCTTTTGCAACTTGTGCTATAAAATTAAGCCCTGCTTATTCTATGTTTGTATGTATAGTACACAATCCCATTCACATTTTATGGAGCAAAGTAATTTATCTTCTGGTTTTGTATCTTTTGCAACTTGTGCTATAAAATTAAGCCCTGCTTATTCTATGTTTGTATTAGTTTAGGCATTTTTCTGTCACATCTTAAGCTTGGTTCTCATTAAATTTCAATCCATGTACACTTTTTATTTATGTGAACAAACAAATGGTCTTCATAATCAAGGGTCAACAGGTTAGAGGCTCTTTGTTATGCAAGTTTAAGGCTGCGTACTTCTGGATTCTGGACCCCCTTGCCCGGGCCTAGGTGGGAGCCACTTTGGTGGCTTTGGGGCAATGTACTGCTGCTGTTAGGCCTGCTTGACACTTGGTTTTTCTTTTTAGATAAATCAATTGTTGATATTTTATGTTTCCTTTCAACAGATAATAAACATCTTGCTGTTTTCCATAGTTCCAAGATGCTTTCTAATTTTTCTGGTTATATTGATTTACACTTTTTATTTCTATAGCCTGATGCACATATTGAGTCAAAAATCATAAACAATGGGGACTTGAATCAAGTGAAGGATGCAGATGTTGCTCCAATTCAGGATGTAAAAGCAGAACCAATTAAGCAGGTGAAGTTTGAACCGATTAGGGATGTTGACTTAAGTATGCAGAAAGGTGTGGAATCTGAACTTACTAAAGAACAAGAACTAGTGACAAGAAACAATGAGGAATCAAAAGTGATCAACTCAAAAACGTCAATGAGTGATGAGGAGCAAAGATTATTCTTGGATGTTGAAGAAATGAAATCAAAACTACATGAACTTGAGTCAAAGCTAAGCAAGGTCAGTTGCTAACTTGCTATATAAGATCTTAACATTGTGCTTGTATGATGCCTCTTGTTCTTTTGCTTTGGTTCTCTCTTTCCCTGCGTGACAACTTCTTTATTAAGACCGTCTCATCATGAAACGACTTAATATGGGCTGACCCAATATTAAGTTTGAAAAGAACTATCAAAAAAACTTTTTTTCATTTACTTAATAAATTTTTTAAAAAAAACATTAATTGGACTGCTTGTATGGAAACTTGTTGCTAAGCTGTAGCTAGCTGAACAATATTTGTAGGCTTTGCTTCTTCTAACTGTTACTGGAAAGACACAGTTAAGGATTATGCTTGAAATAATCTTAATGTACGGAATCATATTCTCGCATTTTTCTTGAAGCTGGCAATGGGCATTGTCGCATTTGATTTACTGGCTATTGTATCATTTCGTGGCAGTTGCATGGATATATTTGTAGTAGAATGTAATTTATGTTTGGGAGTTCCGGAACAAAGAGTACAATTCTTGGATGCTGTCACGGACTCGCAGTAATGGTGGCGAAATCACATTTGCGGTCAAAGCGGATGATTTTGAGGTTATTGCGGTCTGTATTGCGGTCGGGGTAACCTCAAAAATCTTTAAAATGCAGTCGTGTTCCATTAATGTGGCCAATATTTTGCACTTTCGGATTGATCACATGCATGATGATAGGAACTGCAACATTGTTATGTGTGTAACTGTGCATGTTGATGCTTTGCACAAATGAATTGTTGAAATTCAAAGTTCATTGCATATTTATGGCAGCTACTTACAAATAATGATGAATGATGATCCCTCTGAAGCGGATTCTTTGATCTATAAGTCTAAATTACGTTAGGTTTTAGTTGTCCTTATTTTGCTTAAAACACATGCATGACAAACATCTGACATGGTTACATTATTCTCTTGCTGACATTCAATGTAATCTGTATCTTCTTTATATCATGTATGACAATAGCCAAAGCTTGTCCTATGGATTTTGCAGGCAGAAATGACGATATCAAATTTGACAGAAGACAAGTGGCTGATCATTCAAGAAAGGGAGAAACTGAAACAAGAAATGGTATACCAAAATCCATTATAGTATTTTCCCTGTATATATGATAATCAGAATTTCTATTCTACATCAAAAGAATTATTTTTAAAAAGGCAATAGAATATAGATTTAGCAGTTAAAGGATCTGAATGAGGAGATGATTCGTTTACTGTATTCAGAAAAAAAAAGAAGTTAATAAATATAAAGGAAATAGCCTTGTGGAAAGACTTAAATTAAGTAAAACAATCAGCCTTCCTGCCCCCAACAAATCGTCTTGTTTGGGAAGACATTGTGGTGATGGCCAATGGGAGTATTGTTGACTAGCATTTTTTTGGCTGATGTTCAGGTTAAGATAGCTTAAAGCCGATGCCCTAATAAATATTTGTAAATGGCTAACGAGTATCTTCTTTTGTTTGTGAAATTGAATGCAGACTTTTTTAAAAACGAGAAAAGTAGAAAGAAGAGTGCAGGATGGCTTTCCCCTTCTGTTTGTCTGCATGGTAGCACTCATCAGTCTCATCGCTGGATATGGCTTTCATCCATGACAAGCGCACCTTGAAGCATCAACCCACACTGTCTGCTTCTTCCATTGAAAAGAATAGGAAAAGCTTCGTTCGTGCAGAGCCCAGATAAGTTGCGATTGTAGTTTTGAGAATCAGGAGGTATTGTGTATATGTTAAATTTTAAGGTGATTTTATATTATTTGTAAATGACCATACAACCCCTCCGCCTTTTTAATATGCTTCTTAAGAATTGAGATAATGAGAATAATCTCAAAACAATCGATAGTATATGAACACAGATGTTTCGTCGAGTGTGTGAAATAGTTATAAAGATATAGTTTGTTTCGACCTTTCTTTTACTGTATCGAAGTACTGCAAACGTTTGTGTTTTACAGAAGTACATTTGTGTGCGTCCCCGAATTTCACTTTGCTCTCATCCTCATCCCAAACAGGTAAAATTGCATCCCTATCGGTAAGGTATGTCTTGAGTAAGACTGGTTTGTTCAGTGATAGTCGTTAGAACTACTATGACCGATATAAACTCATATTGCAGAGGGGACCAATGCCCATTTCATCATTTCATGCACCCTCTATTGAGATATTTTGGTTGCTCGTTTCTACTTTTTGTTTAAGTTTATCTCGAACTTTTAGTCCTGTAAAATCTTGTTCCGGTGTTGGTTTTCATAATACTGTTTTTTCACACGAATACAAAACTTATGTAAGGCATAATGTTTGCTTATAGAAACAGTATATACTGTAAATTTTAGTTTAGGCAAGTTAATTTTTTGTACTTATTCATATTACCTAAGTTAGGTTTGTACTCCTCTTTATAAATTCAAATGTAAAGTAATAAATCATTTAAGGTAATTAATCTAATATATATTAGATTTTTAGGTTGAATTTTTCTCTTTTCCACTCGTTTCTTCTTCCTTCTTACTACTGCAACAAGATTAATTGCAGCCGTCAACACCTTATTCATGACCAGCCTCTAAAAATTGCAGTCGCTGCACCACCCTCATAGCCATCAAAAGGGAAACATTCGTCTATAGTATTGAGTGTACATCCTTGGTACCGCATCGAAAATAAGAAAGATTTCATAGACATTATGAGACCTTTTGAATAATGCCCAAAAATAAATATGTTGACTCTGAATAAAGCGGATAATATCATACTAATGTGAATCATTCAAGGTTGGTGGGCTCAACAATTGGTATTAAAATTGAAGGTTCAACGGGGGAAATATGTGTGCAATGAAGCGACACCGCGGGTGACATTCTGGTTTACTTGATCATATATATGGTCGGGTTTCCATTTTCCAGTGTTACCTCACGATGGGAGAATCTAGTTTTGATGACTTGTATTTAGAGTCTTATTCACATGGTGGTAAAGGAAGCAAGTCTTGTGGTTAAGCAGGAATACAAGGAGGCATGCTATATCATTAAAGGAGAGGACATAATGAAGTAGAAAGTCTATGAAAAGGATTGTTGAGTTGAGTGTGCATTCCAAGCCTCACCTAAAAAAAAGTTAGACACGCGTATAATATAAATGATTAACTAGGAATTAAATAAGACAATTTGAAAAGGTGTCAAAAAAATGTGCGCGGATTCAGCTTTAAAGCGAACAATATCATACTCCTTTTAAATTAGGGAAATTATCATTGGTGCCCCTGTGTTTTGGCCTTTTATCAATGGTCTACAATCTTTTTTTTTTTTATCAATAGCACCCCTGAAGTTCAATCTAACTAACAACCGTGACACTTTTGCCCTTTTTTCCGTTAAACTTAACGGTAAGGTTGATATTTAACTCAACCATGGTTGATCTTCCCTATTTCCTTTCTTCTTCAAGCTTTTCTTTCACAAAAATGGCGTTTTCTCTCTCTACCTCTTCCCACCATAGCTTCCTCTTCCTCACAATCCCATTCTCTCTTATCCTCTTCACTCAATCGAGCAAGAATCGGTCTACCTCGCTCTCGAATCAATCAAGTCCCACAAAAGTATATTTACCAAAACAAATCAACCCATAATTTCTCTGAAATTGAATATATGGAAACTTCAACTATTGAAATTGAATATATGAAATTGAGTATATTCTTTCACAAAAATGGCGTTAAACTATTGATTTTTTATCCGTTATCATATGAAACAACTTCAAAAGAAACTTCACAGCATGCTTGGTATAATTCATCTTCATAGTGATAAAAAAGCGCGGAATACAAAGAAACAGGTGTTGAATGGACTTGGCAGTCCCGGGAACATGGTTGACTCGTTCAATCACCATTACCGGATCTACACTACCAGCATTTATAACAGTCTTATTTCCCACCCTTCCTAATTGATTCTCTCCTTCTGGACAGCAAGTGGGAAAACACAAATGGAAGGGGTGAAAAAGAAAATGTGGCACCTCCTTCAAATATGAAAAATAGATTAATTACCAATAATAAAAGGCATGGTAATTAAACCACCCTTTCTTCTGGGTAATGGGGTTTCATCCTCTGAGTTTTGATGATTTGATAAAAGGGATGTTTTCTCTTCTTCTAAATTGTCCTCCATAGTCAAAATTTCAAGTTTCCAGTACTAACTGGTATGATTTTTTGGTGTTTTTCAGCTTGGAGAAATGATGAAGTGAAATTGCTACAAAGTAATTTGATTGACTGTGAGAATTTGGTTGGGTTTGAGCTTGAACAGATGAACACGTTGAGATTGGTTTAGGTGATAATTTTGTGTTTTTGATTAATAGGGTCACAAGAACAGTTTTTTCTCACAAACCCACTTCCAATGGTGAACTCTTTTGTGAAAGAAAAGGTTGAAGATGATAGGGAAGAGAGAAGAAAGAAAAACATTATAAAGTAACCATGGTTGAGTTAAATATCAACCTTACCGTTAAGTTTAACGGAAAAAAGGGCAAAAGTGTCACGGTTGTTAGTTAGACTGAACTTCAGGGGTGCTATTGATAAAAAAAAAAAAAGATTGTAGATCATTGATAAAAGGCCAAAACACAGGGGCACCAATGATAATTTCCCTTTAAATTACTAACATCCTTCATTCACGTCGGACCAACTTATAGTTTTTGTATCATACTCCTATTAAATTACTCTTTTATATGGACTCCTACTCCACATACCCCTCTTTCATGTCCCAAGCTGTGGGCGCACTTAGCAAAGTTTACGTTCGTGCAATATACAAATCCACTTTGCAAAGTTTACGTTCGTGCAATATAAGAGCTCATATACTTAAAAAGTAGTCCCTCCGAATTATTTTAGATGTCCCATTTGGGTTTTCACGGTTATTAAGGGTGGTGTAGGGTGATTTAAAAAGGTGATAGTTGGGTATTTTAATTGATTAAATTAATTGTAAATGTGGTAATTGGGTATTGGGAGTAGTAAAAGTGAGGATATTTAGGTAAAAAAAAGAGACAAAAAAGAAAATGAGACAATTAATACTCCCTCCATCCCTTTTATTGTGTCCACTTTACTTTAGGCACACATGCCGAGGCAACATTTTAATCTTTAATATCTTTAATTGTGTATAATTAAAAATTATAAAAATTTGATATTAATAATCTTTGCATTGAGACGAACAAAATAAGATCCCACATGACTATATTTTAACTTATAGATTAAGAACAAAATACAAATTAAGAGTGATTAGTGAATAGTAACCAAAAACTAAAGTGGACAAAATAAATGGGACGGAGGGAATATGATTTTGCCAAATAAAAAAATGGGACAACTAAAATGATTCGAGAAAGTATAAAAATAGAATAAGATTAATAAAATATAGCAAATATATACAAATACCAAGTGAAGGTGAAAATTGAAGCTAACCATTTTCAATAAAAGGTAATGGAAAGAGTGAGCAAAATGACAATTAGCTTGATCAAACATTTACATAAAGACACTAGGTTCTTGATATAACCATCAACATAAACACAAACAATTTCTCCGGCCAAAACTAAAATGATCGTAAAATTACAAAACATGCTAGCATTCTAGCTAAAACCAACGAATACATCGAATTTCCATATTGTCGAGAAAACATTGTTAACCTATTCCGAGTGCAAGTGTAATGTACATCTATACACAAAAGTACGATGCAACTCTACGGCCACATACTAAAGCTCTTCATCGTTAAGGTCAATCTTGAGGCCTCGACCTTTCAGAGCCTGTTGGCTATAACATTTTTCTCTAATGGTCTCTCAGGACAAAGTATGATTACTTTGTTCGGTAGGGGAGCCTGGGACATAAGGAACGAAACCGCGGCCACCAAATACAGGGCGCATAAAAGCATTGTCGAATTTGCGCCAGTAATAGTGGACGGTGTGCGTAGGTGCATTTAGAAGCATACGGAGGCTATTGGGATGAATTAGATTCCGATCAGTTGCATCACCGTTATTAACTTCGTGATCTTGGTCATCGAGAAGTGGCAAGATAAATGATTTCGGGCTCCCTAGGTCTGATACAGTACTGGCACTAGTAAAGTGTTTTGGTTGAGGCAGCAAAAACAATATAAGTGGCTTTGTTAGCAATCCAAACACCTGCAGGAACAACAATAATCAGCTGACCAACAACGATATCAAATCGAATCTTTGTTTTCGAGATTTACATTACGTTTGAAATATAGATCAAAAAGAAGACGGGAAGGAAGCATAAGTGAAGCTTATTCCCTCCGATTCTTTACAACTCGAGAAGAATTTCATTTATTTTTGATCTTCCACTCTCGCTCATTGTCATATGATTCGTCAATCTCTTTGTGAATCGCAAATTGAATAGCGAGTCAACTATTATAAGTTCATTTTGAGCGAATTGCGAACACGAATAGCAAATTATCTAACGAGTTATGTTACAGTGTACTCTCTTCCTCCAATACTTGTCCTAAAAGAAAGAAAATGGATCCACCACTATTGACTACACCCAAGGCCGCCCCCGAGATTTTAGACGCACGGGGTGAAACACTAAATATGGCCCCTTAACATTAACCATTATAGCAAGTCTTGTATGAGACGAGACTGTCAGACCATGCGGCAAGCCAATATAATTAACCCATTTTTCTAATTGATTACTAATGTTAAGGTTACGAGCGCTCACTTAAAAACTGTAAATGATCACTTTAAGGTTATAAGTAATCACTTTAAGACAATAAATGTAAATTTGGTCAGCCTAATAGAGATGGTCTCACCGTGAGACAGTTTCATTTCTCTAATTTCTCGACTAAATTAGAAGCATGTCGAGCTCGCTAGACATGCTACCTAGATCTTAAGAGAGCGGGAAATTTATATGAAGAAAGCAACTTTCTCAAGAGTAAGCAACAGCTAGATGTTAACATTGCAACTTACCATTGTACTGAAAAGAACAATCGATATGGTGCTCGTTATCATCATTGCGTTTCCCCTCAGCTGCGTATGACCCCCCTTCGTAAACTGCACAAACCATGGAGAATACATAAACAATGATCAAAGAGCGCTTTAAATGACTAAGCGATGCTGGGGTGAATTCAACGACATACTTGATTATAAGCAAGTGCCATAGAGACAGCGCCTCTCATTAGACCCGCCCACCATATGATAATCTATAATCAAAGAATTTTCATTAGCTTCATATCAATCGATTAAGAACAATATCCGAATATGCATGATAGAAACTTGCCTGTTGTTTGAAGGTGATCTTTTCACTCGAAGATTTCTTGACAAAGTTCGTTAACAAGGATATTGGGAAAACAAAAGCTGCTCGTCCAACCATCACCAGACCGAGTAATATAGAACTCACGGCAACAGAAGTTCCAGGACTACCGAGGACATAAGGGGCCAAAACGAAACATTAAGATTCAAACATATACAAGAATTTGAAATCAGAAAATTGAAATTTATCTCATAAGTGCTCGGAGATCAGTGTTTATAAATCGATTACTCGAGATGTCATGATACCTGTCACTCACAAATTTCCACTTCTCAATGTCTAGAGCGTCCATACCAACGTATAGAAAAAGAAACGTCTCTGCAACGAAAGATAGTGTTGCGAAAGCGTGCCTGTCAAAGAACAGTGAAGAGCGAGATCATGATTAGAACAAAATCGTTAGGAATTATAAGTCGTAAGAAGATGATAAGATGAGCCACCGTACTTGGTGGTTATTCTAGAGCTTTCGGTCACGTTGTGCCATGTATAATGTGACATAACAATCCCACAGAAGAATACTGTAAGAATCCCACTCAAATAGAACAGCTGCAGGAAGAAAAACATGAATCAGCTGAACACAAAGTACTATTCTAGAAATAAGCTGACAATGAAAGAAAATGGAAGCTTACTTCAGCTAGCATGTAAGATAGATAAGCCATGAGCATCATTAAAGCAACTTCACGATCAGTCGAATGCCTGCGATGTTGCAAGAATTTCATTAGAACATATCGATTTCAAATTAGGATTAGTATTTTCTCGATAATCTTTGCAGTGTGGGGTTGGATGTTGTTTAAGATAAGGCATTGGCATGGGATAAGGGAACTGTATTTTTAACTAATGCGAGCAACATGAAAAATGCATTTTAACTGCCAACAATCTCAAACCTTTCGTACTATTCTAAAATAAAGGTTTCTTGTTTGTAGCCTATATAAGAAAGAGTTTAGGAGTTGCTAATATTGAGGAAAAGATGAAAGAGAATCGTTTAAGATGATTTAGCAAACTAGTAAGCACAATAGATGGCGGGGTATTACCGAACCAGTAAGGACAATAGAAAGCTGGAGATCGGGACACTTAAAATGGCGTAAGGAAGACCGAAGAAGACTTGGAGGACAAGGTTGGAAAAAGATATGAATGACTTAGACTTGCAAATTGAGATGGTAGAAAATCAAAAAAATGGAAAAGAAGAATCCATATGGATGACCATAAGAATTGATATATTGGTTCAGCTAGCTGACCCAATCTTTCGGGATCAAGGCTCAACATTGTTATTGTTGCATATCACCCACATCAAAGGTGTAAAAAAACCACGTTTTAGGCCATTTTAAAGGATATTTCATGGTTTTAACTGATATTTAGCGGTTTCACAACCGCATCATCCCCTAAACACATCATTGCAACCATTGCCATATTTTTGCACCATGAGTAAACACTTTTTCAATGAAAATTTATTTAGGCGAGCTCGTCTCCGAAAGCATAACATACTTTCTTTTTCTTATTCCCTGTTATACACAATCTTTTAAACAATTAGGATTAAGATAAATTTTTGATGAATATTACATGATTAAAAACTTAAAATTCTCCAATCTGCCACCATGTAAAATTGATGGAATTTAAAGAGAAAAACGAGTATCCGAATTCAAGTAAGACATACCTTCCAAAGTATAACTTTTTGATAATGTAAGCACTGACCAAACCAGTCTGCAAAGAGAAGAAATTGTGTTTTAAAACAAATCAAACCCAGCATGGATATTGATAAGCTGTGGAGGAACAGAATAACACAAATAAGGCAAACAGCAGAATTACCATAGCACCAAGCACAGTGCTTGTGAAAAATAAGTATAAGAAGTTGCCCATAAACGTTAGAGCGATTCTGTGATCGATTTTCGAGAGATCGAAGCTCTTAAGCGCGTTAAAAAGCACCACGGATGTGGCATCGTTAACAACACCCTCGCCAAACACCAGACTGTAGAGGAGAGGAGTCTCATCCTGATTAAGCACCTGCACCATGGAGGACATTTTTATTGAATCCCGAACTAATAGGGTTCAGTGTTGTGTTAGAGTATGTAAACATATGCTGGAGCCTCAACCATCGGTTTAAACTTTTGGTTAAGTTGGTTCCTTCGCATGGTATCAAAAGCCAGTGTGACAAAAGGTCACGGGTTTGATTCTCAACTAGAGGTGTTTAACGTGGTGGGTGGACCCAACGGGTCAAGGGTTGGGTCACATTTTAACTAGTCATTAGTGGGTCACGTCAATAACAAGTCTTGGTGCAAATGGCAGGGTCAGGTCGGGTCGAATAATTATAGGAATCGATAGCAAAAAAAATTTTAACACTTTTTTTTATACATGATATTATATACATAGGTAGATCGACCCAACGAGCCAAAAAATTAGAATAAAAAAACTATTATATGAACTTTTTAAAAATGGGCCAAAATGGCTCGGAATCAAACAAGCTTTGACCCGCTCCTCGCTTAAAGTGAAATATTCAGCAGGCCAGGTATATGGAGGGTCACGCTGCATTCACACTTCTCGCCCAAAGGCTCTCGTATGAGTGTGTTAGAGAATATAACATATCATGGGGCTTCAACCATCAGTTTAAACTTTTGGTATGGGGCGTATGATTTCAATTCTTTGACAATTAATTACCTGAAGTGTGCAAACAGAATCCGTTGCAGCAAATATAGCACCTATTGCTGAACACATGGAGGAAAGTATTAAAATCTCAAGCAAAGATGTAACAAATGCTATAACAAGAAAAAACCATTATGCAAAGTAAATAAATACCAAGATAGTCTATCAAATCCAAAGAACCAATATCCATCTTCTTAAAAAATGTCATTGCTCCTGCATCATAATACACAAAATCAGCATTGAAAATCCAAAAGAAGCATACTACCAAGCTATGTTACTTGGAGTCGGATACTGATGTTTGATACCGGTACATGCTCAAGTGTCGGATATGTCTAAATATTCAATTTTACGCCTAAAACGAAGTGTCTAAGTGTCATACTAATATCCGAGTATCAAGGATCAGACTGAGTACTCATGTTGGATACTGGTACATGTCCAAGTGTCGGATACGTCTAAATATTCAATTTTACGCCTAAAATGAAGTGTCTAAGTGGCATACCAATATCCGAGTGTTAAGGATCAGACACGGGTACGTGAAGCAAAATGAACAATCCGTGTAACAAAGCTACCAAGTGCATGGACTAAACAAACTCATACAAGTTTTCATTACCTAGAGATATGATGGTGAATGATACCAATGTACCAACAGCTCCAAACATCATGATGGTAATGAAATTCCGAAAGAATTGCTTCTTTTTCACTTGAAAACTGAAAAGAAATAAAAACCAATCATATCACCACCCGGGTTTCAACCCAAAAGCTACAAATGTGATCGAAACAAAAGCAAACAAACCCGGCATTAAAAATAATTGGCGGAAGAAGATAGATGAAGAAAAGATCTTCACTAAACACCAACAAATGCGAACTTTTTCCTCCGCTTATCAGTAGAATCACAACTCCGGTGGCTAAACCCTGACAGCAGAAAACACACAAAATTACACAAATCAAGACCCTCCAATCCAAACAACGAGTATTGCTGATACGTAGCATACTCGAACCAACCAAACAAAGAATGATGAACTTACAATAAGTAAAGCCGTGATGGACTCATTCATCCATCGATTTTCCTCGAGAAGATGGCCAATTACGATACAACCACACAGAAGTGCCACAAACATATTCATTGAGACCACAGAACCATGATCAGAAGTTGTTAGTGCATCAATTTTGCTAAATAAAGAGCTCAATAGAAGCATCATGGCGTAGATATTTTCTCAAACAATCAAACAAAAACCGAAACAAAGATACACGAAATATGTATAGAAATGTGTTATGAATGTAGAATTCGATTTTTATGTATTTGCAGAATCTATGAATCCTTGCTGCCCATCTCAAGAACTTGAAAAAATTGTACCATATGAATTCTGCATACAAGTAATAAGACAAAATAATTATTGAAAGTCAATTATTGATGCCAAATAAAACCAAGTAGGGTATACAAACCACACAATAATAATTATACATTTATACTTCTCAACTCTTTCTTATGCTCTAATCATTAGTATATTCTATGTATACCAATACTTCATACATCCCTGGATACTTGGTACTTCACTTAAGAGTTTGTCGTATGTGTCAAGAAACCAACTCAACCAAAAGTTTAAGCTGATGATTGAGGACTTAGGATATGTTATATACCCTTATATGCCCCTCACATAGAGGTGTTCATTCGGGTCATATGAAAGAGGTGTGAGGGTAGAGGTGTTCAAAACAGACCCGATGACCCGGGTTTTATGTTCACATTCACATTGGTTTTTACATAATTGTAGATTCATTTTTAAGTTGGGTCAAATCGAGTTCGGTTATAAAGTCGGGTGTTTATCGGGTCATCGGGTCTGTTTTGAACACCTCTACCCTCACACGAGAGCCTATTGCGCTAGAAGTATGAATACAACACAGGTACCCTTCATACCTAGCGTTGAATATTGCACTTTAAATGAGATGAAATTGAAATTTAAATTCGTAACCACGCTTCTAAAGTCATGTCAAGGAACCAACTCAACCAAAAAAGTTTAAGCTGAGGCTCCAAGATATGTTATATACTCTAACAATATGCATACTCGTTTTTTAGACTATATCCGACTTGTTGCAACCTATCTCCGTGTTTGAAATACTTGCTACATTATTGTTGTTACTATTATTTTTCAAGCTCATTTTTTAGACCCAGATGCAAGAAATAACATGAATACTTACAATTTACAAAAAGATATATTAAATACAATAAAAACAAATTTTATTAAGAAATCAAGCATAAAGACAAATGATGATATTATATAGCAATAGGACCACTTAATTTTGTTTATATGCTCAAAATATCAAGAACCCCAGATGCTTAAATTAGCAACAGAATTCAGATTCTTAAATCAGCAACAATTATTAATTATTATAATCAATCAAGAAAATAAAACAACTCATTTACTGAAATTTACTCTATGATTGCACAAAAAAAAATCTATAATAATACTAATTTATTTATGATAAAACAAAATAACCAATACAATGAATAGTGATTGCCTGGAATAATTCCAATGCATAAAATCATTTTAAAAATAATAGGATTTGAATTTAATACATGATTCGAATTGTAGCAAATTCAAAGGGGCGGATATTTAAAAAAAAAAATTCCACAATTGTTTTAAGAATAACAAAGAAAAACATACCAATGCATATCCAAGCATATCATCAAATCCATAATTCTCATAAACAGCAAATTTTACTCTTTATTATAAAATTAGTTATTTTATATTTGGATAATAGGGTAGTCGAAAAGCCGATACTCGCTCTAACTGAAATAATTTTAATTTTTGAAAAAGACCCAATATTTATTTTTTATGGAAGAAAAAATATGAATAAAGGGAGAAAAAATAAGAATTGAGGTGGGATTTGGGAAGAAATAAGATGTGAGGGAAATCTCTGGAAGAATAGAGAGGAAAGTTGGTTTAAAAAAAATAATAAAAATGGAAAATTAATAGAAAAAAAAAAAGATGATATAATTAATAATTGAAAAAGGGAAGAAACTTTAAGTATAAGTAGTAGGAGTAGTCCAAATGGAAAAGGACTAATGTAAATGAGAAAGGAAAGAAGAGAAGAATAATGAGTGAGAGATCACAATCATGAATCATGCATTAGGGAAGGTATGTAATATAAGTTGTTGAGCCCAATCTATGGAGTGTATACAACCATATACTATGACAAGGTAGAAGGTATACTTTACAACTTGCAACTTGTGATTCCTCTTTTTACTTTTTCGGAGTTGTTCAAAACAGACACGATAATCTCATAGTTGTTCGACTTTGGAATCGAATTCGCGGGATTTGATTTGACTTCAAAATTTAAAATTATGTAAATTAAAAAACAGTCAGTCTCTTGAGAGACCGTCTTTCTGGAGACGTCTTTCAGGCCCAATCTACTAAAGTTTATTGTCTACATTTACTTTATATTTTCCCTAATGGGCCAACCCAATTAGAGATGGTCTCTCACACGAATTTTGAATTTTTTATTTCACAAAAACTTGCGTAAGACCGTCCTATTCTAAGATCATAACTGGGTTGGTTCATTGTTGGCGCGTGTGCTACACACGCCCTCCAGAATTCCATTTCTTTTTGAACATTTTTCAATTTGGACCTTAAAGATATCAATTTTGACCTTAAGTGTATCAATTTCAATGTAAAGTAGTACTTAAACATATCAATTAAAGTAAATTTCAATTTGAACCTATAAGTGATCAATTGTGGCGTTAAACTGATCAATTTCTACCTAAATTGAAATTAATATCTTTAAAGTTAAAATTAATACCTTTAAGAGTAAAATTGAAAAATCCCTAGAAAATGAAAAGGAAGAGAGAAAGCGCGATGGGCTGGAATATTGGATCGTCTTATTCTAAGACAGTCTCTCCCAAGACCCCCTGTTTTTATTTTATCAATTGGGCCAGCCTCAAAATTTAAGACGTCTATTGTATAGACGGTCTCAAATAAAAATTTATGTTACAATATAAATTATTCTCATTACCACTATTTAGCATCACTTTCTAAAAGGGTTGTAAGTAACCAAAACGGTTGTAAGTAACCAAAAGGGTTGTAAGTAAAGTATTTCTCAAATAAACCCAAATTTTCCATATACCATGGGCAAATCTTAGTTGTTTAACCTCACTATAGAAAATAGTTCTTTTTTCCACTTAAGAAAAAAAATTATCCTTGACATTCTTAAAAGACAAATATTAATCTATAACTAATACTAAAACAATGAACGAATGCCATTATCACTTTTTAAATTGCTTATGTGTCACAATCTCAACAAAAGTTTTCTCTCTAAAACTCAATGATAGTGTCATTGTCATTAAAAATAATATTTATATCTTTGACTTTACCACTTTGTAATTATGACTATTATATTATTATCCATATTGTTTGATTTTTACTTTTTAGGTTATAAACATATCTTTTCAATTTTATTTATTAAATGATTATAAAATCTTAATTTATATAAATATGTCAAAAAATTTAATAAAAGCCGTGCATCGCACGGGAACTATCTAGTTACTAACTAATAACAAAAAACAATTTCAATTTATTTGTCTATATCAGACTATTTATCATTTTAAGAGAGTATATCTTTTAGATAAAGGACATTGGTTGATTATAACATCATGAATTTATCCTTTATCATAATCAATTGTCTCTAACCTTTCTAAATTTTTAAAATTCACACTTTTCATTTTGAGACTCAATTTATGGCATAAAGTCATTTTAATTCGAAAATGACGGATGAATAAAAAAATTAAGAATTTATTGTTAATTATATTTATAATTAGTTAATTAAAGTTTTCATTATAACACACTTTTTGTTTTTTTTTTTTTCCAAATTTTGTGTTTTTTAGCAGCATAATCAAAAATCAAGAGACACATGGAGTACTATCATTTGAAGACTATATTGTAGTATTATGTAACAAAACAAAAGAAAAAAATACTCCCTCCGTCCCACTATTGTTGTCCACTTTGTTGTGGGCACGCAAAATAAGGAAAAATGGTAGTGGAGTATTTTAATTGAATATAATAATTGAAAAGGTGGTAGTGGGGTATTTTAAGTAAATATAATAATTGAAAAGGTGGTAGGTGGGGTATTATTAAATAATATAAGTTGGGGTAGTTGGGGGTATTTAGGTAAAAAGTTTTGCCAAAAAAGGAAAGTGGACAATTAGAGTGGGATGACCCAAAATGGCAAAGTGGACAACTAAATTGGGACGGAGGAAGTATTTCTTATCTACTTTGTTTTTCTCATAAATACTTATTTCTACGTTGATTGTGTTAAAGTTGATTGTGTTACGATACGTGGAAGATAATTAATCGGCAGTAAAGTTGTTAAAATCGTAATTCAAACTTACATCCGAAACAACTCTCAAAATTGGATCGTAAAATCGAATGATTCTACAATTTTGCACAAATATGAAGATGTAATTGCTTTTGAATATTGTTTAGTCATTTTTATCGTAAAAATAACACTCAAAATTCATTTAATATTTTAAAAGCTTTGTTATTATTCTTCAAAAAATACATATGTACCTCTTCTGAGTTGCATATTTTTCTCTTATTTTTTTGAAATGGGAACATAATAAAATATACACTAATCTTATTATAATTATTTTAATAAAAAGAACACACAAAGCAAATATAATAACAATGATCCAAGATAAATTAAGCAAATCAATTACATTGATTTGGATTATGTAATAGGTTTATCAAAGTCATATTGTATTGTAACAGTTTCAAAGCCATAATAATTTCATAACATTAAATGAAAAAACTAAATAATTTTCAAAATTAATAATACATTATCATATTAGAACACCAATTCAATCATTAATAAGTAATTATCACCAAATGAAATTAAGCTTCAGCCAGTAATTCAATATAAAAACAGCTCTAAAAGGTAGTAAGAATTTTCATTAAAAAACTAAGAGTCCAAGTACCACGCATATTGTTTATAATACAATACCATATTATGGTAAAGAGTCAGGACTCAAGAGTCTCAGTTTGATCATTAAAAACAAAAATTTTAGCATCTTTGTGAAGTATTTGAAGAATCGTGTAGAACGATAGAATCGTACGATTTTATATTATATGATTCTAACGATTTTAATTACTTGCAATTCTAACCAAGTTTGATTCTAGTATCGATTTAAATCATTAATTAGCGTGTATATAATTTTACGATTAGAATCTCAATTCTAACAAGTTTGGTTCATTAGTAAAAAGTGAAATCTTGTTATTCTTCCACTAATAGATACTAAATGGATTGTTTGCTTAAATATATATAGAATCACTATTTTATATTTTAAAAAATAAATTTTAATTTCCTGGATCTAAGAATCTAATCGAATACTTTTTTGCATTTTAAATTCGTTAATTATATATAGACTTAACAGGTTTAAAAAATAGAACTCAGATCCATCAAAACGATATTAAATTTGTGAAACCTAAACGGTCCAAGATCTGTTGCTATCCCTATGATCTAGTACTCTATCCATATGTTTAAAGTATAAAAAAATTATTGCATAATCAATAGAATAGAAAAAACATTATTTTTAAGATGGTTTTATCTTATGAATATGCAAAATTAAAATGTACTTTAAATATAGGTTAGGTGACCATGTCCATGTGTAAGTTTAGGCTTGTATTTCATGGATCACATGAATTTAGTTTTAAATTAGATAGGTTATTAAGATCACATGAATTCAATCACTCACATTTCTTTGACCTTCTCTTTTTGGAAAGGGTACACATATAGATTGTTTGTTATTATTTATATCTATTTTCGAGTGGGATCTTGAGCAGATAATATTATTGATAATCAATTTTCGCCGGTCTAGCACTGATTAAGGTTAGTTTATAAGGTAAACAAAACTTGATTTATGTTGATTAAGGTCGGTTCATGAATCAATATAATGTCAATTCATAGATCGATCTATTTCGAGTTATATATAATGTCTGATGTAATATTGCTAGCTATAGAATCATAATAAATGTCTAACTCAAAATTAATACATCAATTATATATATTGATGAACATGAATAAAACTACTATGATTTTATTACTCTAGTAAATATAACATTTTGATTATATTATTATACTAAAAATTGTTTAATCAGAAAAAAAATCTAAATCACTTTAATGATAAATATATCTACTAGTTGTAATATTGATAATTTTATGATAGGTGTAAAATGACTAATTATTTTGTTTTTGTATTATTTGTATGGTACACAATTAATGAAGAGTCCTAACTCCTGATTAGTTTTGTGATTATCCTTAAGCAACGGTTTTACTGGATAGGAAATTTGTTCTTGCTATCTTGCCAAGTCTTGCTATAAAACCATCTCTGCAATGATGCATATTAACCTGTACAATTAAAAAAAGGGTTAGGAAGGCTTGAAATGAATTTTTGGGGACCTACTCCAACGCCAAAATTTATATAGTATGAATTGTCTAACAAGTCATTCCAAGTGCACAGTGACGACAAAGGTAACAAGATAGATTATTGCTTAGGGTTTTTTTTAGCGTGGGGGTATATGTTGAATTCAGTGAATAAGACCTTCGATCTTATTCAATATATGATTTTAAATTGTTTTAATTGTCTTTTGAAGATCAATGAGATTTAATCAAATAGCTCTTATTCAATGGTCAAGTATTAATTATTCTTAAGCTTGTGTTCAATCTCTTTTGTAGAGAGAAAATTAGTTACCTTATTTATGGCGTTTTTTGGAATGTTTACAGCCTATCATTGGGTTGTATGGAATCTCCTAAAATATCCATCAGCAGATGTCTTAAGCAATGCAATCCCAAAAATATTGTCTTGTTTAACTGGTACAAATGTTGATGTGTCGCTTGCTAATTGGTCCTTTAGCGGTGCAATTAATGCTCTAACAAAATTTGCTTGTTTCATCCCTGCACGTGTCCTACTACCGAAAAAGTAACCAATTAACACCGGTGAGTAGGCTTGGTAAAGCTAGCTACCTGCTAATTCGATCTGAACCATACACGAAATAAGTGAATATGAGTTCAGATTTATGATTCGATCTAATATGTTTAATAAATGAGTTAGATTAAGGTTAAAATTTTTAAATTTCTAATAAATATGTATAAACATTTAATCATACGAGTTATTTTCGAGTCAAATTAATTAATAAAATCAACCTAATTCATTTTATATTATCCTATATGTCATGGTAAGTAGGGGTGTTCGAAATCGAATACCTGGTCGACCCGAATCCGGAAATTCGGGTATCCAGTTTTTCGGATACCTTAAAGTGTGATTTGGTTCCGATCCGAATACGCAATTTTATTAGAATGTTTTTTTTTAAAAAAATTTTTTTGTCTTTTCGTTGTACCCATACGTTTGTTTATCTTTATTTTTACCTAATATATTTTTTTATATAAAATTCAAATACAAACTCTCGAAAAAATATTTAACTTAATTAGTCCTAAAAGATTAATTAAGAAAATGAAAGAATAATATTATTGTTCATTTGTTTAAGTAAGAACAGCTATAAAATTCGAATACTAACTCTCTAAAAATATTCAATCCAAGGTTAACTTAAGAGATATCATGATCATTTAATTTACGGAAAAAAGTAAAAAAGAAATAATTAAATAAAACCGAATGCCAGATACCCGATTTCCAAAAATTTGTGGCTTCGATCCGGTTTTTAACCGGGTACCTGATCCGGATTATCCGAATTGCTAAAATCGGGTAAATGATCCGGTTTTAGAAATCGAATAATCCAAATCATATATTTCGGATCGGGTTATTATGAACACCCCTAGTGGTAAGTACAAAATAAACAACTTATAAGCTAAAAGTTTAGAATAAAGGCCGACAGAATAAGACGTAGTCAATATTACAAACCTTAAAACAAAAACAAAAACCTCTAAACGAGTTAAGCAGTCGAAATAAGGTTACCTAACCTATATCAAAATTGTAATTTTCAACCAAATTAACTAAATAAGTTAAATTCGAATTAAGAGATTTTAACCCATTATATATAACTCGAATACGAACCCGATATAGTAATGCCCACAAATCTGAATGGAGGTACATCTGATAAGGTGACAACTCTATGAGCAAATAATACAGCCAAAGTCCAAACTCCAGTCCAAAACAACGTGCTATAGATAAGTCACCTGTCTTATACTGTAGTACTATCATGTCTATCCCAACTAATTTACCTTATTTTTTATTGAAAAATTTTTGAGAATAATTTAATATTTTTATAATTTTCCTATAATATTGATTGATCATGAATAATCTCAACTTTAAGGGTTTTTATTTAGATTAAATTTGAGTAACTCGATCTGCTATAGTAAATAATTCACCAAAATAGCAAACTGAAATAATATAAAATTAATGGAAAATTTCGAAAATTTTCACACAAAGTTCTAAATGATAAAAAGATCATAAAATTTCTTTAGACATTAATTTCAAAGCTTTAAAGTTCTTGTACGCGTATCAATGCGACTCACCATTGCAAATATCATCATTTTCAACCTTTTCCCTCAATATATAAACTCAAACGCTACAATCTTCGGATTTGGAGGAAAAAATATGATTTGGATGAAAGATGATAGAGTTGAGGTTTATGTTTTAGGGAAAAGGCTCAAACTGATGGCATTTGAAATGGTAAGTCGCATAAATAGGCACACAACATCCATAAAGCTTAAAAATTAACGTTTACTAACGTTTTTAAGTGCAAAAAGGTCACGATGGAACAATTACGTAAAGCTCAGGGTTACCGCATGAATTTTTAAAAAGTTTTGACTATCACATGTAAAACCCAAAACCACAGGTTACCACGTAGAATTTCCCTTAACTTTTTAATGTGTGTATCAAATTTATTTGGAGACGTGTAAATGCTAGTAATCCAAACCGCCCACTTAGCGCATAAATACAATGTACATCTAATATCTGGACTACAGTCTATCATAACTTAATTTGATCTTTCCATAATACGACAAAATTCAGCTGTTTTCCAAATTAATACAATGTTTTCAATTGATTTTAAATATTTTATGATTTTACAACATTACAAAAATTAAAAGTAAAAATATACATCAAAAGGATAGAGAGAATACATAAAAATATATTTCCTACAAGAATATATCAACATGGGTTTGACTCTAGTTTATTCAATCTAACGATGCTCTTGTTATAGATTGATCTTATATAAAATAATGTTAATTTCATTAATTAATTTAATTGATCAAAAAAGTTAAATTTCATTGGTAAAAAGTTATTGTATAATTCTAATATTGTTATCGTTTTTACTTGTGGAGAATTAATAAAATTGTTTGATGTTTTTTTCTATCATAATTAAAGTCATTTGGAGTGTTAGAAACTTGTGGATGAGACCGGATGGCATAAAAGTCAATGCAAACGCTAACATAGATGTATAGACATATTTAAGAATTGAATTCAAAACGAAAACACAAGAAAAAGTTTTGGCGTCCTAACAAAAATCGTCTACTTTGGAACATTGAGAATGAATTCAGTACATGGTTATATTTTCGTACCATATAATTGTCCGGTCTTGAGAATGAATTCGCAGAAGAGAAATACAGAGAGCGACTAGCATGAAACAGCTTTTAAATGGTTTCTGGAAACGCAACTTCCTTTGTAGGTTGTTCGTATACAGCAAATATGATGCCCTCACAAGGGCACATCCACCGGCTGTCCAACAAATTAAAGGGCCAGCATACCGTTCATTCAACGGTATGCTTATGGTTTGGTAGTCTGCTTAATACGAGGCTAAAAAAGGCATTATGTAAGGCTGTATCAGGGTTGATATACCTCGGGGAGCTGCAGCCCTACACTGGCAGCCGATTTTCCCAGTATCCGCTTCATCTCATCTGATCTATCCACGGCAATGTTGTAAGAGAATAAGAGGTCCTGTAAAAGGGGTTAACAATATATGTTAGATAGACATAAATATCGATGCACATTAGCATAATTGTATAACCTACGAAAAAATCACAGCATAGATAATGTGGGATTGTGCTGGTTCTAGAACAATAATGAGGGACATATAATCCAATGCAAAAAATTCCAGATGAGATGCATTAGAGATGTCCAAAAACTATGTACATGCCGTGAATAACGAAACCGGAGAATGCTTGTTTATCCATACTTAAGTTTCAACTTTGCCTTATTTGGAATGAACGAGTCATTGTTTATCTAAGCCCACGAGTCATGTACAGGAAACAATGCTTTACCTATCTAGATAGGCTTTAACTTGTACTGATGTAAATACTTTGCAAATAGATCGAGAAAAAATAAAAGGCAAAGGTCCATTTGTATATCCCACGCCTTATTCAACAGTATAAATCCCAACGAAATCAGAATGATGATGCAAGAGACAAGAAAAATTCTAGATGAACCTAGAAATACAACACATAGTTAGCTTCAACAAATCAACTGGACCCTGAAGTCAAGTGTTCTATGGAACTTTATGTATGAAAACTTACTACATTATGCAAGACTAAAGAGCAAAGTACCTTTTGATGATGAACACTATTAAGCAAGAAAGTGTAATCACGACCAAGCTTCAGTTTATTCTGAATAGAGGATGGATCGGATAGTTTACTATTCTTCTTAAACTCTTCCACTATAAAATCCCTAAAGTGCTGCTTGTAGTCTTCAAGTCCAATGTGCTTCTTCACAGATTTGAGAAGGTGCCTATAAACTTTAATAGCCTGCAAAGCTTCTGACCCCATATCCTCCCCTCCTTTCTGGTAAAGTGTAAACTGGTAACAAAGAAACAAACCTGTTTTAGTTGAGGCAGCAATACTTATTTATGAAAAAATAGGGATTTCCCTGAATGATATCCACTTCCTACGTCACTGACTCCAACCTCAATGGAGAAATGTGGCAAGTAAGAAGCCACCATTGCAATGCAGATCCAGAAAAAAAAAATTCCAGAGATGTCAATGATGAATTTTAATTTAATCAACAAAAATACATTCAACAACATTATAATTAAGACAATTATACATGCTGAGATTTCATATTTTGAAAGCGAAATTCTTAAACAGAAATCAGAGAATATTGGATGTGATTTATTGAAAAAAAGTTTAAACAATTATCAATACTAAACTGTGTTACCATTTTAGATTCAATGTAGGCTATGTTACTTGGACTCTTCATTTTGCTTCATGTACCCGTGTCCGATCCTTGATGCTTGGACATTGGTATGGCACTTAGACACTTCATTTTAGGCATAAAATTGAATATTTAGACGTATCCAACACTTGGACACGTACCGGTATCCGATATCAGTACCCGAGTCCAAGTAACATAGAATGTAGGTGTGGAACTTTGAAATAAACCAAGTTATAATGCTCAAAAGGCCATCCTTGAAATGAACCACATCATATCCAAATTAATATGTATCTTAATTTACTCAAGCATATCAAAACTGATTGTAGTGACCATGGAATTATACCATGTTTCTTCTAAATCAGCCCTTGAATAAATCATGAAATATGTTGTTGGCAATGTCTGATCTTAACTATCAAACTAGTTATTTACTCTTATGCTATTGAATAAATTTTGAACATTTGACACTTCTAAATTCTAATATAGTAGTATGAAGTATGAACATACATATTTTACACACTTGGTTATGAGTTCATAATTGGTCATAAGTTCATAAAGGACCTGCTTCGCATGTTATTTAACTTTAGAGTTGAACACTTCAACATATTATGACATGTATACTATCTGATAATACTTATACTACTCAAGAATACAGCACAGATATTCGGAAAAATCAGAATACTAAAACCTATAGGTTAAAGGTTATAAACATACACAAAAAGATACATACACGAATATATCCATACATGCTTTTATAGTGCCTTCATTAAGGATTGTTACACCTCCAATAAATGATTAAATTCCAACAAATTTAATATGAAACCCTAAATTTTAAAATTTACAACCAATTAAGCCTAAAACTCTAAATTGATTAACAAATGTAGTTTGGGTAGTGTATAATCATCAATCACAAATCAACAAAAAATGTTTAAACAATTAACATTTAAACAAATCTATAACAATTGCAGAAGTAAACATTTATAGAAAGAAAGAAATGAAAAACAAAATACATGAATTGCTATCGGTGCAGACCGGCGGCAGATTGACGATTGCTGGAGTGGTGGCAGACCGCACACGGTTGTTGGAGTGGCGTTGCTGACGAGTCAGTGATTGCCTGACTGGAGGTATTGTTTTGGTTTTTGCTGGTTGATGGTTTTTGAAGGAGAAGGGCAAAGTGGAGAAGTTTGAGGGTCAGTAAAGATAAGAGTGTACTGTTGAGGTTTGGAAAAAATTCAGTTTAAAACAAAATACGTTTTCCGAGACTTGAACATTTTTATAATATGGTTTCGAACTTAAGTTGAATGCTATCTAGTTAACATCACTAACTTATTGTACATCCGCCCCTGAACCATAGCATACCCCACGCCATTAACTGGCTCCCGTAAATCCCGCCTAGGCAGGATTTGGGGGTCGGATATTTGCAACATTTCCTTTGTAAGAAGTGATGAAGGAGTATGAACATTAACATTGCAGGAATAAATATTAGAGACGTTTGGGAAAGGAGAGGTTCAAAATTGTTTAAATGGCTCATTTGGAAGTCAACACACTATTTGTTTTTTCTAACAGCCTTTTCACCCCAAATCTGGTACACATTTCTCTTCAAATAAAACATAAACACACAGTAGCTAAATAATAAAGCTAAAGTTGTCTAATTTTATTCTATTATCAAGAAAGAACACAAAAACAAAGATAGCTTGTGCACCATAGTCAAGACTTCTCTGATTCAATGCTCAAAAACTAGACTTACAAATAATAATCAATTTCCTTCTATCAGCTTCTGAGTACAGCTCAACATTAAACCCGAACGGCCCATTTGGTTATTAGTTAAAATGGTGGAAATGAAAATGATTTATCTATTTTCTAGAAATGTACCATGTCACTCATCTCCATGGTAATGAAACTTTGATCAAACATTGTTCATCAAAGTTTATTTTTGTTCACAATTTTCCATTAACCCACATTTCCAAATAATAATGCATTTGAATGAATTTTGTGAAGAAAATGAGATATTGAAGTAGTAAAAGCATGATCAATAAAACTTGTCAAGAGATTAAAAGTACACTAAAATTTTATAATCATTCTCACTTGTTTAATATCGACTACTAAACCAGCCGTAAACCGTAAACCCTAAACCCTAAAACGTCAAGCGTACCCACAATAGTTTCATTCACTTTCAACGAATCGGCACTAACACAACATCATGTGAATAAGCCCATTCCAAACCTAACCTCACAATTGATGTAGATAGATGATTCCATATAGCAAAAGAAAATAAAACCATCTAATTCATTATGTGCATTAGCTATTACAAATAACAAACTGGACACCATAAAATATGGAACATACAATGTGGTGAAGTTAGACAAGAAATAACGAGAACATTTGAAAACTCGTCCTTTAAATATAACTTATTAAGCAATGGTTAGTTCAACACCAAGAATCAAGAAGTACAAGTAAAACTTTATTCATACAATTAATCGAACAGTACGCATCATGAAAAACAAGTAAAAACTTCATTTATATACATATACAATTCATCGAACACTTGGTATGCATCATCAATTATACAATTCGTCGAATATTTGGTGTGCACCATTAGTTATATAATTCGTCCAACACTTAGTATTATACATGATGAACAGATTCTTACAAGAAAGTTTAGAACATTAACAATCAATTATATGTAGCTTAATCATTACAATCAAACAATATTCATAAACAAACGAACAGTTTAAATTCTACCATCCAGAAATTTATATGAATAATACATCAAAGAAAAGAAATCAAAACATTTGGTATTACTGTATTTGATTACAACAATCAATAATGTTTTTGATTATACCTCAGATTCAAATACAAGAATTTAATTAAGGGGAGAAGAAAACGAACCTTGTACTACAGCGAAAAACCGGACTTAGCTAGCTCAGGTTGCCGAAACTTGGATCAAAGCTCACAAGATCAAGGTTTAGAATTTTGCACTATAAAATTCATTAAATATTGTCTGAGTTTTCATTTTTTTTTATTCACTTTTTGCAGAGATTTCTAAGTGAACTTAAAAGTCAAATAATATTGATTATTTCCTTCGTTCCGAAATACTTGGTACATTATGTTTTAGGCACTATTTATCTTTAAGCTTATTTTATATGTTGCGGTTAAAATGTAAGTAATAATATAGTCAAGTGGAATCTTGTTTAAATCGTCTAATCGCATACTCTCATAATATATAAACTTTTTATAATTTTTAAATGTGTATATAATTCGACATATAAATGAGCAAAATAGTACATTGGATTGCGTAAAAAAGTTAAATGTATCAAGTATTATATAAGGAGAAAGTATGAGTTTTAAAAATTCTAAAAAGTTTATTTTGAAATAAGGATGTATAGGTAAATAATGGTTATTTAAGAAAGCACTAAATCATCTTCGTGTGTCATTTCATGGGTAGGCTTTTTAAGACTTTATTTTACCTTTTAAGATTTACATCTCAAAAAAAAAAAGATTTTATTTTATCTTTTGTGGTTATTTGCAAATAATTATTATTGTTTAGGATAAACTAATTTGGAAAATATACATATAGACGAAGCTACCAAGATCTCACATGAATACTTCGTTCTTTTTCATATAAATCGATAATAAATCATAATCAAAGTTTGACACTAAAATTCGTTAATTCTATTTGAGAAAAACATACGGGTAAAAAAGAGAGTAGTAAATTAAAGAGTTAAATTCTTAACCTTTTAGTTATAAAAATATTAATTTTAACGATCTATTATCAGGGTTTCCAAGGATTTAAAGTCAAGCTGCATGAGCGACGGTCAGCTCGATTTAAAAAGAATATTCAATTTTAAATTATTGACTTTGGGAATTTGTCTAGTAGGTATTATTTGATTTTATTTTTATTGATAATTATTCAATTTAGATAACTATATAGTATTATTAATCATATCAAAAAAGTAGTGCCATTATTACCAAAACTTTTAAGGTTTAAAGAAAATATTTTCATGTACAATGCTGATATCAACTTGAATTAAATTTAAATATAATTTCTAATTTTTGCTAAGTAATTTTGAGTTATTTATATTTTTTATAAGTTAATTAAAAATACAAACAATAAGAAATAAACGCAGTATTATACTCCCTCTAATTCACCACTAAGTTCCCATTTGTTTTTAACACTATTCATATCTTACTTTTAATTTGTATTTTATTGTTAATCTATAAGTTAAAACATAGTCAAGTGAGATCTTGTTTGATTTGTCTCAATGCAAAGATTATTTATATCAACTTTTCATAATTTTTAATTACGCACAATTAGTAATATTAACAATTGAATAAGTGCATTGGATAGAGTGCTAAATCAAATGGGACTTTAGTGGTGAATTGGAGGGAGTAATAATTATAACGATTTAAGTTTTTAGGGACTCGTTTATCTTTTGCTATGGGATCCAAAAATATATGAGACAACCCTACTCACATTAATTTTAATTGGTTGCCTACTAAATAGCTTTATTTCAAATTTCATTTCTTTTTTTTTTTTTGGCAACTAGGGGCGTGATTATAGTACGGGTCTGGGTCGGGTCCAATTGAATTTGAACCCAAGCCCATTAATTTTTAGTAAACACATATACAGACCTGGACCCTTAAGGCCTGAAAAATTTTGGATTCGAACTCAGACCTCAGACCCTCGAGTCTGATGGACCTAGGATCATAAACAGGTCAAAATTTAATTATTCAAACTTATTTTTTTTACATTTTAAATGGTCTTAAATGGATCTAGGCTTTTTGCTTTTAAACTTTTGGAATAATTTTCTCTTTAATGTATTTATCTAGTCTGCATTATTTTCTGTTATAATCATATCATCTACATTGTTGACAAGCAAGCGATTTGATTATTACGCCTCTTCAAAAATAAAGTGTGATCGGAGTTACTTTGTCCATACCCAAATCGTTTCATAGCTTGAGTAAATTTTCCAAACAATACTCCAGGAGATTGTTTCAACCTATACAAAGCTTTCTTAATCTTACAACTTTCCCCTTTTACAAATTCTAAGAAAAATCTAGTGGTGCCTACACTTCTTCAATTTTCCCATGAAAAAAGGCATGTTTGACATCAAATTAGCGAAAAGGCCAATCTTGATTTGCGGTATCTAAAAACAGAACTCTTATTGTAATAATCTTTGCCATAAAGAAAAATTTCTTTGAATAATCCACCACATACGTCTGAGTATAACTCTGTGCTACAAAACGAGCTTTCTATCTTTCAATAGTCACATGAGCTAGATACTAAACTATGAATACCCACTTGTAGAGTTGTACCCAAATGTTTTCTTCCTTTTTGGAGAGTACATTTCTCCTATGTTTTATTTTTCCGTAAAGCAGGAATTAATTCTTTTATTGCATTTTTTCATTTTTCAGTTTTAAGAGTCACTTCAATGTTTTTGGAAATATTAACGAATAAAGAGTAATGTTAAAAGCAATAACTATTTTTTATAGTTTCTTTTTAGTCATTCGATCAATAGAAACTTACAGCTTAGCCTCAAACTCTAAATCATGTCTTCGCGGAGGAATTTCCCTACAGCAGCTGAGAGGTAATTGATACTTATCATAAATTTCATTATTTGTTTGCTCTTGTACATCTGATAAAGATTCATTAGTAATTTCAATAACTTCTCCCTTAGTGTTTTTTAGAATTAATTTAACCTCCTCTAAATTGTTACTCTCCATGTTAGGATGCTCATCAGATGGCATTAAAATTAGTGACTTGTAGAAGAAGATTGTATTACATTATAAGAGACAATTGCAGAGGTGTCGTCTACCTACTCTAGAGGATCCTGAACTAATTCTAAAAAATATGTCAACCAACTTAGGTCATTAGTAGAAAACTCCCAATGAGATTGATTAAAATATGTTGTACCACGACCTATAGGTGATTTCCTAACATACAAACCGCAATTAGTAACCATTGGTTATTCATCTTTACTTCTTGATTTTATTTCTACTTTTCAATATGAACCCTGTGTTCATGGGTGGATATAAGTCTCAACACCCCTCTTCGCAAAAATCATTGCATTTTAATAAGAAAGAAATTGTATCGACTTAACCAAGGGCATTACATACTACCAACACCCAATGGTAATGTATTACCTTATCAAACTTGTCTACCTTAAGGCATGTGTGATCGAAGTCTACCCTTGGGACTTGTAAAGCTCATAGGGGTAACTTAACTTAATGATGAACCTTGGGGTTTGCAAGACCCAAGGGCCGTGGGTAAGTCAAATATAAGCTTTGTATCAGTGAGGAAATTGGGGTTTACAAGACACACCAATAGCTCAAATATAAACTTTCAATCAATGAGAACCTTGGGGCTTGCAAGGCCCACTAGTAACTCAAACATAAACTTTCTATCAATGAGAACCTTAGGATTTGCTAGACCCTCTGCTAACTCAAATATAAACTTTCTATCAATGAGAACCTTGGGGTTTGCAAGACCTACCGATAGCTCAAAAAACTTCCTATCAATGAGAACCTTGAGGTTTGCAAAATCCATCGGTAACTTAAATTTAAACTTTTATTAATGAGAACCTTGGGGTTTGTAAGACCCACTAGTAACTCTATCAAAAATCTAAACTTCAATAAAGGAATCATTACGATTCCATGTAGTCTACGCTTATGATTAATTTTAATAATTTTTCTTTTTAATTTGTTGATGGGTTTTTAACTTTGCTCACTGTCATTAACAATGAATTAACCAACACCAAAGACTTCAAATGTGAGAGGTTTATTTTGAGAATTTATTTTATAAAAACAATTATTTTTTAAATTTTGTGTAAAAAAAATTTATTTATGTCAAAAGTTCATAAAAAGATGATTTTAAACAGAGTTCACATCAAGAGAAAATTGAAAAAAATAAGTTTTTTTTTAAATTTCGTAATTAAGCTTCAGAAAATTTCAATCTCAAAATAAACGTCTCAATATCCGAGCCTATGAACAAGACTTATTCGCTATCAGTAGCAACGAATAAGAGAAAAACATATTTAAAGGAAAAAATTACCACGACGTTGTTTGATGCTACTAACAACGAACAACAGAAACACTATGTCATAACTTTTAAAAGGATAAAACATCGAACAAAAGAAACACTATCTCATAACTTTTAAAAGGACAAAAAAAAAACAAATATATATTACTTCGTTGTTGATAACATCGAACTAACAGCAATGACTCTGATTCAAATTTTTTATTTTATAAAAAGTATGATATTATTTTTCTTTTGTTCGCTGTTATTAACAACAAATGAAGTCGTGATAACTTTTTTTTTGACTTTTAACATGTTTGTTCGCTGTTACTTAGCTTAGACACAAAGATTTAAAAGACTTATTTAAAGAAATTAAAATTTCCTAATTATTTTTTTGGAAATTGCTTTTTTTTTTTTTAAATAATTTTATTCCATATTTGACATTAAGAGTCAAGTTGATAGCTTTATCCCATCAAAACCCAATAACAAAATTAGTTAACATCAATAAACCCTACTATACCCATACAATCATACAAACCAATATCAACCGTCGATGCAGAAACAAATCCAACGGATGAAAGAAAAACCCTAATTGCATCAAAACTATTAACACTTGCCACTTTCTCTTTTTCACGTTCTTTCTCATTTCAATTCCTCGTCCGCAAACCCTAAAATCGCCTCCATTTTCCAGGTAAATCTTTTCCCCTCTTCCTCTTTTGTTCTCCTTGATTGAACCAATTTATCTTTTTAACAGTAAATTAAATGATCAATTTATGCATTGTAATTTAATTTTGGTTAAATCCAATCACTGAATTCAGTATGATATAAATGTTCCACCTCTTTTGATGATTAATCATGTAGTTTGCCTTTCGTTGTATTTAATAGTATAAAATTAAGGTGTTGAAAGCAAGTAGAAATAGGTAGTTTGGTAGTTTAAAGTGATGATGTTTACTTTGATTGATAGATTGTAGTTGCAATTGTGGTAGGAATTGTGCGATCTTTTTCTATTATTCAAATTGTAATGCTGTAGTATATGCCTATGGTATGGTATGGTATGATCCACCTCTTTTGATGATTTATCAGGTAGTTTGCGTTTCACTTGAATCTAGTGAAAATTGAAGGTGTTTAAAGCAAGTAGAAATTTGTAGTTTGGTGGTTTAAGTGATGATGTTTACTTTAATTGATAGATTGTAGTTGCAATTGCGGTAGGAACTGTGCGATCTTTTCCTATTGTTCAGTTTGTAATGCTGTTGTATATGCCTATGGTATCAATATATTGAAACAGAGGTGAATCCAGGACTCAATGTTAGGGCGCTAAGAATTTCATATAAACATCATAAAAAGATTCTGGTAAAAAAATCTAGTAATTTGGGAAATTTGAACCGAGGCCAACAAGTATTGCAATTCAAACAGAATCAAAGTAATTTGTATCCTGTTTGGTACCTCTACTCTTGTATTGAAAGCAAATGATATTTGGGATTGTGGTTGTATAAGGGAAGTGTAAGCTTGGTTTAAAGTGGGAAATATGGGTATAGCTTTGATAAGTTGACTCCTCTGTGCTGCCTGCATATGTTTTTGATGTTACAGTGTACTACATTGTTGATACGGGCTTATGGAGAAGACACATTACTAGATTGATTTTCTGTGTTAAAGTCTGGTGTGTTTTTTAAAGCAAGGAATATTTTGAGCCTTTTAATTTAATATGAGTATGTTGATTTAGTTGATTCTTGTGTTTTTCTGTTGGTGTCTTGAGTGGATGTACTGAACTTATTGTTGTTTAGTCTGGTGACATTTGTTAGAGTTGTAGTTTCAATGCAATGCTGCATTAGAATAATTATGGGGGCCCCGGGGGATATCAATTCGACATTGCTATTCTCTGATTCGAATGTTGTTTTGCATGTATAATGTTGTGTTCAGAAACAGTTGGTATCTTTGGAAATGTTTTGCTGGGTTGTATCAAGTAGTGTCTTTTAAATGCAATTTATTCAGTTCTGAGTGCTGAATGCTGAACGCTGAATGCTGAACGCTGAATGCTGTGTATTTGGTGTGATTGCTTTCAGGTAATGGCGCCAAAACAGCCAAACACAGGTCTTTTTGTTGGCCTGAACAAGGGTCACATTGTCACCAAGAAGGAGTTGGCTCCCAGGCCATCTGACAGAAAAGGGGTATGTTTTTATTTTCATTTCAAGCAATTGCATTTTGGAAGTTCAATTATGAGTTCTTATGGCTTATGAGTATCGTGTTAGAGTGTCGTTTTGAGGAGCACTAATTTTCTGCTATAGTCTTCAAAAGCCACCCATCATGTTTGTTTTATATGTTTTCTTTGCAGAAAACCAGCAAGAGGGTTCACTTTGTGAGGAATCTGATCCGGGAGGTTGCTGGATTTGCTCCTTATGAGAAGAGAATCACTGAGCTGTTGAAGGTCGGCAAAGACAAGCGAGCTCTCAAGGTGGCGAAGAGAAAGCTTGGAACTCACAAGAGGGCAAAGAAGAAGAGAGAGGAGATGTCGAACGTACTCAGGAAGATGAGGTATGCTGACATGTTCTGTTGTATGATTTTGTGTTACCCATGTCCATGTGAAAGATTATGTTGACAGTATATAAACCATCATCATTTTCTTTGTTCATTTCTGCAGGTCAGCTGGAGGTGCAGAGAAAAAGAAGTGATCTTCTACAGAGTAATTAGTCATTACTTGAGAAATTTTTAGTTTTGAACTTGTAGTAAGTGTGACTCCTTTTGCTTTACTAGACATTTGAAAGTTGAATCAAAATTTTGCTGTCTTCATTAGAGTATTTGAATGCTTGCCAAGTTGAATCAACAATCTAGCGCCTTTCGCTTTTGATTTCTTTGATGTGCATTGTTTAATAGCTTCACACATCTGTTGTGGTGTTTGAATATTTGAGTTACTCTTGTGAGAAATTGTCTCTTGGTGATATGACCTTAAAATGTTATTGAAGAAAATGTCAGATAACATGCTCCTAGAGCTTTACAATGTGTATTAATTTTACGGCCTGTTTGGTTAGTGGTACTAAATGGTGGTAATGAGAATGATTTATAGTGTAAAATGTCATCAAAACTTTTATGTCATTATCATGGTAATGAAATTTTGCTCACAAAAAAAACTTTTTGTTCACAAATTTTCATTATCATCTAATACCACCTCTCCTATTGGTAATGCATTGGAATGAATTTTATGAATTAGATGAGATGATTGAAGGTTGTCATGCATGGCCATTAAAGTAGCCAAGAGATTTTTCAACTAAAATTACTCTAGTTTTTCATTCCTATTATAGCGTTTTATTACCATCTACCAAACGGGTCGTTAATGAAAATGAATGGAATATTGAATTATGTGGGTAACGATTTTAGTAAGTATGTCAATTCTGCATAAATTGGTTTAGTTCGTATATCTAATGTGTCTTTCGGAGAGATTATTTCTCACAATTTTTGTTAAATAATACTTCATCCGTTTCATAATGTTTTTCTCATTTAAAATATTCTATTTCGGAAAGAGAAATTTGATTAGGATTTTTAAGACATAAGTAGAAGACAAAATATATCCATATGAGATTTCGTTAGATTCGTCTTAATATTTACTTTTTTATTATATATTTTTAATAATCTTTTATGATGCGTATTTAAAGATATTTAGGCTTAATACTTTGAAAACTGTGCAAAAAGTATGGAAAGAACATTTGAAAACGGAGGGAGTATCTTTACTAAAATACCTTTACTTGGACTTTATAATAAATCTATATATTTTACTATCACTCGATCATTATCTCTTGCTATAAATAGTTGTATTTATTATTTCTTCCGCTTTGTATACTTGTACATTACAATTATTGAAACTATATACCTTTCAAGTTTATTTCATAGAAGTATATTATATTTTAAAAATATTACTTTTACTTATGCATGACTCAAGATATTAACCATCAAAATTTCACTCTGGTTAACATGTAAAGTTGAATATAACAAGTATAAATTATGATGGAATGGAATAAGTATTACATATTATTAGAAATATTATAATTTAATAACGATAATATACAATTGTTTTTTTTGAGAAATATTAACTATAGATATTTTCATATCAACAAACCATGTGAATTACACAAATTTTTACTAGATCTATATTCACACCCAGACTGAATGACCAAAACACTTTAATGTTCGAAAAATTTGGACCTAGATGCAAAGTTGTTAGGTTTGATGGGTTTAGGGGTCCTAAATGTATCTTGGTGGAATTATCACACTTAAACTTGTTTTACACTTAAAGCCTTGATTAGTACTAAAATAGGTCTATGAGTTTTACATAAGTCTAAATCAAGTCCAAATCAATATATAAAAATAGGTTAGAATGAATTTAAAAATTGAATTTGGTTTTGTAATATGTCAGATCTAGAGCAGGTCTAATGGGTTTGGAACGAATCTAGTCTTGTTTTTAAATGGGTCCATATACAGGGTCTGGATCGGGTTTGGGTCTAAACACCCTAGATTTAAACTCTTTTTTTAGGACATGAAATTAAACTAGGATCTGCTAGGTCTCAAAATTGAATGTAAACCCTAAAAATAGGGACGTATTCACGTGCCTAAGGCAGGTCTAATAGAATCTTGAATCCTAATCACTTCTGATAAAATTGCGTACATTCAAATCTTTTGAACCCCACCCTAAGTAAAAACAAGAAAGGCATAGGAGAGGCTTGAGGCTCTAGACCGCCTCTTCACAAGCGTTGCACCTTGACTTATGGAGGCGTTTTGGAGATCGTTTTGCACTTTGCGTTTAGGCTTGCCTTAGACGTGCTTGTTAAAACACAGACTATCTCCCTACGAAATTTACCAAATAGAAATAACATATTTTTAAGAGAAAAGCAAATCTTTAATAGTAGTTACGGATATAGATTAAATTGTGCTGATGAAACTAAAAGTGTTAAAATATATAAATAAGACTAAAAAATAGAATAATAGTGGACCATTGTCCAAAAATAAAAATAATGCAAAATAAGTAAAATGCATAAAAAAACAAAAAATTTGAAAGTATAGATTAAGAATTAATAAAAAATTTGAAATTTCAGTATTGTTATCAGTGTTTCGTAATTGAAATATTATATTAAAAAGAATTAAATGAAGTTAGGGGGCAAAACCATGAGGTCGCCATACATAGTTGTTGCTAGATTGATGTCCTCCAAGGAACCAAAACTACACTTTGTAAGCCAATTTGTTGCATGAAATAAAGAATATAATTTAGCACTCCATTTATATATTTCATGTAATGAGGGTATTAGTCTGTCTTTTTTATTAGTGAAAGCTATAATTTTAACGATAATGGTGATGATAATAATGGGAGGGAGATGATAGTGAAAGCTATTAGTTCGCTGTTTATAATTTTTCCATCATTATTTGAGATTGACTTTTATTTGACCAATTTTATTTTGTTCGCTGTTACTAACAGCGAACAAATAACTTGACTTTTTGGACCAGCCCTATGTGTGTTTTTGTTTTTAGTTTGTTTTAAGCTTTTCTTTTGTTTTACATTCATATTGGATCTATTATATGTTTTTTCACTCAATGAGTCATATACGTATCTTTATCTTTATCATCTTGGAGCTAGGGCACTCCTTTTGGCCGTGCTCTCCTTCACTGGTATGAGTTGCCGCCGTCCTTCCCTCCCCAGACCCTACTCATAGTTTTCTATGAGCGGGATATACTACGTAGGATGATGATGATGATGATGATGATGATTTGTTTGCTTTTATTAACAGCGAACATAACAAACCACAAGTCTGGGAAAAAAGTAAGTTAATGCACAAATTCTTGTTAGAGACGGTCTCTTTGAGAGACCATATCCAATTGGATTGATCCATTAAGAAAAATATAGAGTAAACGTAGACAATAAACTTTGATGGATTGGACCTGAAAGACGTCTCTCAAAAAAACATGACTACAGGCTCAATTAATGAATGAAGTTAGTAATGCTAGATCAAGGTAGAATTTGTAGTGGTCTAGTGGACAAGTGTGTTGCCATTTGTTTAGGGAATCACAGAAAACTTGTTTATAAGCCCACAACAATAACAGTACTAATATGCAGTCCAATTGTGCAACCTGATAAAACTTGAAACTACGTGCAATAATGTTTTATCATTTACAAGTATTATATACTTTATTATTTATATATACTTCTAAAATACATACTTATATAAAAATACATAATTTTAAAATGAGACGATTTGATAATGATACTATCTCTGTTGAATTGATTTATGTATATTTATTATTTAGTGTGTTAAGTGATCGGTTTGTTTGTTGGGAGTTGGAACAAACTTTAAAATCTGTTTAAAGTCCATCAGATCTTTTACTGATTACCTATTAAACAAGGTTTTTTGTTTTTTGTTTTTTTTTTTTTAAGTTTAAGATTATCACAAAAAATAATGAGAGTAAGGGGATGCGCATAAGTTGTTTGAAGAACACTTGCGATGTGACTTTAGCGAGACAAAATTGTTAGGCGAGCAAGTGACTATCAGGGGAGAAATTGTTGCATGTACGTCCAAGTTCAAATATTGGGGTTCAGTTATTCAGAGTAATGGAGAGATTGATGGAGACTTTCTAACCGTATATAGGCAGGATGACTTAAGTGGAGAGCAGCGACTTGGGTGCTCTGTGATAAAAAATTCCCTAGTAACTTAAGGGTAAATTTTATCGCGTTGCAATTAGGCCGGCTTTGTTGTACGGGACAGAATGTTGGCCTGTAAATAAGATTTTCGAACAAAGGATGAATGTAACAAATATGCGAATGGTGAGATGCATGTTTGGTAAAGCTATGATGGACGAGATAAGAAATTAGGAGTTTAGGGAAAAGTTAGGGGTTGCACATCTCTATGCAAAGATGGGGGAGAATACCTAAGAGGACATGGGAGGAGCAGATTAGAAATGCCCTGCACGAACTTCACCTCTCTAAGGATCTGACCACGGATAGGGCCAATTGGTGGCGCCTTATCCACGTCCTAGATTACTTGACTTTTTGGTTATTTTTCTTTGCCTTTCGTCGCTGCTCTTTACCACCTCTCTTACCATTTTCGTTTTTAGTTACCCGTACGTTTCCTATTTGTTGTGTAAGTCACTTACTATGCTTTCGATTAGTTGGTTTCTATGCTTAGTTAACGTGGGTGTAAGATGCAGGATTTCAGATATTTTCAGGGTCCTCATAAAGAAGACTCTTTTTGAGCCATGGGACTCTTTTGACCGCCCTCTCCTTATGAGTATGAGACGCCGTCTATCTTCACCATAGATTTGTCTATGAGCGGGATACATTGGGTATGATGATGATGAAAAAAAAAATAAATCTATAAAAATATTAACATTATTATTATTATTATTATTATTATTATTATTATTATTATTATTATTATTTAATAATTTACAATTGCTTATATTTTATAAAATTTGTTTCGATGTAATTTTTTTAAAAAAACCGTTATAATGGGTAAAAACATTGTTAATTATCTTTTCAGTTTGTGTGCTAAAATTGGCATATGACTAGATGAGTACTCGTTTCGGCTAGATTCTCAAACTAGCCATCTCAGTAAACTAATCGCAACGCTTGTGTTTCAGTACCAAAAGCGCTTGTAGCTCAATGAATAGAACATGTATGTTGAACATCTATGGTTTGTCCACATCTTTTAGAAAAAACTTCATCCAAACTCCGCCTTATACAGAATATTAAGAGCGTCCTTTACCTTTTGTTTAATTTAGTTAATAACTGCTTGATTCCTTTTATATTAAATCAAAATAAAATGTCACAATACAAAGCAACTAGAGTAGATAATTTTCAACTATTCGGATGGCCATGCCCCATGGACTAATCAATAATAACAAAACCAAGTTCAAAAAAAGTATGATGAAAAAGGTAAGAATAATAATAAGGTGAAATCATCATAACAATAAGTTGATAAAATAACTATAGGAGTCATAAAATAATTTAGATCTCAACTAGATCATTAGATCGGTTTTGAATCAGATGTTTCAAATGGGATAATAAAATAAATTTTAAGTCCACATTAATTTCTACGCAATTATAATTCCGTTTTCGAAGTGGGATAAAAGTCGAATTTGATTATATAAAATAAAATCAGGTAAATATCTCTGTTTCAATTTGAATATTTTAATCTCAAATCAAGTGATAACAATAGAAGTGTTCAAAATAGACTTATTATTCGATCTTATAACTGAATTTATTCGACTTGACCCGTCTTTAAAATAAGTTTAAATATATGTAAAAACCAATATCCATCATTAACACCTGACTTAAAATTGACCCGATAACCCAAATAAATACCTGTTATTTCTTCTATCATCAATGATCCATCATCCATTATCCATCATTGTAAAACAATAAAGCAATATATGAATGAGTTAGCTACTAAAAAAGATGATGGGATCTTACTTTAATTTTTCACCTTTGACACTAGTCAACTACTTTGCGTATGAGTATATATATGTGTAACTTTAGAGTATCTAGTTCTTTACTTATTGTTGTTGCCTTTCTTTCCTTTCTTTGTGTATTTACTTTAAACTCTAATTATATTTGGATTAGGTTTAAGATTAGGATTGAAACTAGTTGATAAAAGTATGTAATATTTCATGAAATTTAACCATTCTTTTATGGTTTTGGTTAATTAATATGGTAATTTCATAAGACATCAAACATTAACACGGCAAAAAGTCATGAGTTCAAGTGTCATCGAATCGATTTTGTGTCAGAAGTTTGGGTTAGACCTGAATTTGATCATGTGTTCATGTTGATAATTGTTAATCCATATTGATGTAGGGCAAATCAGATTCAGTTATAAAGTCGGGGTAATTGTTGGGTCATTGGGTTTGATTTAACACATCTAGCTAGGTTCAACTCTTGATCACCCATTATTTTAAGTGAAATATTTAACATGGGGTATGAGAAGGATTTATGCTGCATCCAGACTTTTAAGTTTTACAGTCGAAACACTATTTTGACCCAGTATATATATATATATATATATATATATATATATATATATATATATATATATATATATATATATATATATATATATATATATATATATATATATATATATATATATATATATATATATATATATATATATATATATATATATATATATATATATATATATATATATATATATATATATATATATATAATTATAATATTTAAGAATGATTAAATATTTTTAAGCACGAATGATCACCAAGTATTTATGTTGCTAATTTGTTATTAAGGTAACTTTAAACTTGCATCAACATATTAGCATTAGTATGTAAAACTCTAATCATTAATTGACCCATCCAAAACCTACAAAATCAAATACTACTAATGCTTCACCTAACTAAAGCAAAAGGCTTAGGGTTAATATAACTACTACTTATTTTTACCACTATAACAATGCGTACCACAATTAAACTAAGGAAGGTTAAAGATATCCGATTTAGAATATTCGGTATTTATTTTTAATAATTGAATAATTTGAGTTGGATGTTCTATTTTTAAATCAGATACCGTATCAATCAGAATATTGGCCGCATAATCAGATATTTAAATATTCGGTTTTTAAAATTTTTACAATTATATATATATATATATATATATATATATATATATATATATATATATATATATATATATATATATATATATATATATATATATATATATATATATATATATATATATATATATATATATATATATATATATATATATATATATATATATATATATATATATATATATATTTTGTTTGGGTTGTTGAATTTATTGTGTAAATTCTCAAATAACTAATTTACATAACTAATTAATTGTTAATTAATTTAGAATTTTGAAAATCAAAATATTTTCCAATGATTTGTATTCAAAGTTTGAAAAAAAGTTTGATTAAAGAAAGAAAGTGTGTGTAATAAATGTATTTTTTTTAAAAAGCCAAAAAATAAAAATTTAAAAATCATATATTCGAATTCTAAATATCCTGTTTTTTCAGTACGAAATCATATCATGATTTTTACTGCTTAAAAACAAAATATTCAAATTTCTGGATCTAGATTGATCCGCTTTCTGATTATAAACACCGCTAAACTAAACTAACGTTCATTAATTATTTCTACAATATAATGGAAAAAATATTTAATTAGTAAAAAATGAAATGAGAGCTTCTACTACTCCATAAGTGCATGTATATTCATGGACTTTATATATATTAATCTTATCTTTATGCCTTAACTTTATGGATGATGGATCTTCAATTGGATATTTAAACACCCAACTTTTTATTGAGAAAATTTATGTTAGTTATTGAGCCTAATCGAATTAAAAAGTGCCATATAGCATATTCACTAGTATATTTACAAATAATTCCTAAAAATATTAGCAGTATGTGTGTTAAGATCATTATCATGCTTAATATATTTCGTTGAATGATCAATGTTAGAGGGGTTTTGAACGATGGCATTCACTCCCACATTAAAAAGATGATCGAGGAGGTTGCAGTGATTAAGGCCTTCGTCTTGAGAATGACATGTAAGTGAAAATCAATGACCCAATACAAGTTATAGACGAAATATATACCAAGACAAGACAAGACTATACAAGTAGCAACGCTAAAAGTATAAACCAAAGAAATATATAAACATCAGTCAAAGATAACTAGCAATAGTCTAAGAAAAAGATTCTATGGATATAACCAATTTAGTAGATTGAGTGACAAATAAAATCATTGTTGATAAAAAATGAAGGGTGAAGATAATAGACAAAAAAATCTAAGGATGAATATGAATCTAAAATTCAAATAACACTGTTCCAACTAATTTTAATTTTAGTGTTTGAATTTCATTTGTTAGGACTCATGTTGAACTTGGATTATCATATTCTAACATTTCAAACTCATACCAATTTTACATTTAAATTCAACCCATTTCAAAACGAGCTACTCTTGTGAGAAACAATCTCTCAGTGAGACAAACCTAAATCAAGGAGCTCAAATGTTAATAATTATATTAATTGTGCTATCTAACCCATTTTTTAAGAACGTCTCACAACGATCACAAAAATATAGGAGGTGTTTGGCAGCTTATTAAGCAATTTTAACTTATTTTAATATAAATAGAGGGTTGGATGATCAAACCGGCTAAAACTAGTGTTTGGTAAATTAGCTAACTGAAACAACTTATTAATACGAATTAGCTAGTCAAATCAGCTAATATAATGAACCATCATCCATTTTCCAAATCCTCACTATGTTTCAAAACAAGGCTTGAAAACTAAAATAACAAAAATGTCCAAAATCATACTCCTAATAAAACTTGAAAAAGTAAAAATAATAATTACACTTCTAGTAATCTCATGATTAAAATGAGTGTATTCTCATGATTGCTCATCTCTTGAGAATTGAGAGTTGAGACTTGAAACACATCATACATCACACAACTACTTTCTCCTTCCATAATACTTCCTACTGATAGTAATATTTTTCACATAACATATCATACTCAATAGCAAGTATTATGAAACGGTATGAAAAATTATTTTGCCCATCTTACCCCCTTCCAATAAATAGTGAAAAAAATACAAATGACCCCACTCACTAGTCACTTCCTCCTCCTCCTCCTCTACTCTTCACCCTATCATCTTTCTTCCCTTATCTCTTTCTAATTCTCACATAACATAACATAACCTTCTTTTCTTCTTCTCCATCTCATCTACTTTTGACTCATATTATCTCTCTCTTCAAGATCCCATCTTTCTCTCTCTACCCCATTTTTAGATCTTAATCCCCTTTGTTCTTTAGATCTACTAACAATGGGGCAAGAATCACCTATACCCAAAACTCCTCTTGAAAAACCCATTTCAAAAATCCAATCTTTTTCTTCTATCTCCCCAAATTTCCCTGAAGAAGTTCTAGAACATGTACTTTCCTTCATTGAGTCACACTCGGACCTTAACTCAATCTCACTCGTTTGCAAATCTTGGTATGAGATTGAAAGATGGTCTCGTCGTAAAATCTTTATTGGGAATTGCTATGCTGTCAGCCCTCCGATTGTAATCCGACGGTTTAGAGATATCCGATCTGTTACCATTAAAGGAAAACCTCATTTTGCTGATTTTAATCTTGTTCCTGATGGTTGGGGGGCCCACGCTTATCCATGGATCCAAGCTTTTACTGAAGCTTTTCCCATGTTGGAAGAGCTTAGAATGAAAAGAATGGTGGTTACTGATGATGGGCTTGAGTTAATTGGCAAAAAATGGAAGAATTTTAAGGTTTTAGTTTTGTGTTCTTGTGAAGGTTTTACTACTGATGGTTTAGCTTTTATTGCTGCTAATTGCAGGTGATTTTTCTTGTAGATCTTTTTATTTTGCTTAATATTTATGGGTTTTACTCTTTTTTCTCAAATGATTTGGAGTCAATATTTCATTTTTAGTGTAAAGTTTTAATTTTTGCTTGTAGGGTATTGTTTTTGAGTTTAAATGATTTCATTTTCAAAGTTTATAATTAATTATAGCTTTTGCTTTTTATGTCAAGTTTTGACTTTTGTTATTGGATTATGAATTCAAGATTTGACTTTTAGAGTTTTTTTTGAAAATTCAATTTGAGCTCCTAAATTTGTTGCACCATTTTTTGATGATTTTTAGGCTAAATATAGTGAATATAAGCATTATTATTTGTGAAGAATATTGTTTTGTATAATTATTATGTTGTTGTTTTTGCATAGCTTTAATTTCCCACTTTGACTTTATCAAATGGTGTATAATGATTATCTTTAAGCTAATTTAGCATATTTATGTTGATGTTTATGAATTAAGACATTACTCAAGAAGATCTTATTTTGTAGATTAATAATGCTATGATTTAATCAACTTTTTTGGGTTTAAATTAATAATTAAAACTTATAATTTATGCTTAATTTCTAATTATGGTCTTACCTTACACAATTAGAGTACTAATACTATATATATATGCTTTGATTTTACTACTTTATTTCCTAAACTTTGTGGGGTTATAGGATGATTTAGAGTTATCTTTTATAAAAGATTTTGTGGTAATGTTGTTACTACTACCACTAATTTAACATCATCTATTGGTATCATTGTCTATTGTGGTACCTTCAATAATGGTGTGATGGAAGATTTGGATGTTTTAGAGGATTGGACCACATAGTATATCTCTTTCTAAGTATAGTTGCTTTCAATTTTGCCTATGGTGATTGCAATGTTTATGAATGCGCTTTCATAGGCGTGGCGATTCCTTAGTTATCCATGGACCATGATTATGCTTAGGAGAAGTCAGCTCTCTTTTGTTTATCTATATTGCTTTTTCTTGTATGGCGTTTGCGACCGCAACCTCTTTATTATCGGTTACTAATAAGGGTAAGGTTGTGGATGTCGGAGGTCAGACCCTGCCTAGGTAGGAGCCGTAAAAGCATTGCATAATTGAGTGTTCCTGTTGATCATCATCATCATACCTGGTGTATCCCGCCTATAGAAAAACTATGAGTAGGGTCGGGGAGGGAAGGAAGGCGGCAACGATACTAACCATATCAAGAAGCCAACTCAACCAAAAGCTTAAACCACTGATTGTAGCTCTATGATATGTTATGTACTCATTCCACTATTGTAAATAATATTTGCTATCAAGAGTCAATCAGAAACCCTCTTAGTTAACTAAAAGGGTTTTGTTGCATACATTCGATCCCTACAACTCTGTCTAGGTGGGAGCCGTTAAAGCGTCGGGTAATGGAATGTTGATGTTGTATAAATAACTTTTTATACTCCATTTTTATGGGATCTACTTATTTTCTATAAATTACTAAATATTTTTTGGTGGGTTACTTGGGTTAACTAAAAGGGTTATGTTGCGTACATTCGATCCCGACAACTCTGTCTAGGTGGAAACGATTAAAGCGTTGGGTAATGGAATGTTGATGTTGTATATCAACTTTCTCTTTAAAAAAATAAAACTTTTTCCTCTCCATTTTTATGGGATCTACTTATTTCCAATAAAAATTACTAAACAAGATTTGGTGGGTTACTTGGGTTCTTATGTATAAATGCAAAGAGATATTTCATTTCATAATTCATATTAGAAAATTTATGCATGGGTGATTATGAAGATTTTGAATTAATTCTTTTAAGCTTTGGGTTTTGAGTTGGGTATGCATGGAAAGTCACTATCTGATATTGCCTTTACTTTGGCTTCTTTTTTTCTTTGTTTTATGGACCACTCATTTCAATATGTGGTTTGTTTTCTGTTTTGTATGGTTTCATTTTGGACACTCCAGGTCCCCTTTCAGATGCTGACTTTATTATTCTTTTGTTTTTGCTTTTGGGTTCCTTTTCTTTTTTGTGATTCTAAACAATACTACTATTTGGATGTGCTTTTCTTTCGGATGCTCGTTCAACATCCGCACATGAAACCGACATGATTCTACTTCCGATTCCTAGACTATGAATCTATACTTACTTCTTACCAAATGCCCGAAACATACCCATAATTTTGAATCGTCTCTTTTAGTGGTCTGATGATTAAGTTCGTAGAATCTTCGCCTTTTTCGTATTCTTGTTTAATATCATAAGATAAATGAGTAAGATTCTTGTTTATGTTCTTATGCCCTGTCTATTACTTATCCACAGGAATTTGAGAACACTTGACTTGTGTGAAAGTGAAGTTGAAGGCAGTGGGGAATGGATACGATTTTTCCCGGATTCTTATACCGCACTAGAATCTCTTAATGTTGCGTGCCTCACCACTGAGCCGTGGTTCAATCATCTCGAGGGTTTAGTGAGCAGATGCACTAACCTTAAATCACTTCGTCTCAACCGAACAGTCTCCTTAGAGCGACTTTCAACCCTTTTGGAGAAGGCTCCGCAGTTGGTTGACATTGGTACGGGCTCTTTTTTGAGTGAGCTCGATACTGAAGCCTATGATAAGCTTACAAAGACGTTTGCGGGGTGCAAAGGGCTTAAGGGTCTTTCGGGTCTCTATGATGTCGTCCCGAATTATCTTCCTGCTTTATATCCAGTCTGCTCGGGACTAACGTCTTTGAACTTGAGTTATGCTACTATTCACTCCCCTGATCTGATCAAAGTTCTCAGTCTCTGTCAGAATCTCCAGCGTCTTTGGGTGCGTGTCAATCTTCGTCGTATTGCTTACTTATTCTTTGTGTTTTACACGTTTATACGAAAACATTGATCGACATTTTCTATATGAAAAGGAAAAACCCGACTGATAATGTTATCAATGCAGGTTCTTGATTATATAGAAGACAGCGGGCTTGAAGTTCTTGCAGAATCATGTAAGGATCTCCGGGAGTTACGGGTTTTTCCTTCTGAGCCATATGTCGAGGAACCTAATGTTTGCTTAACCGAGCAAGGATTGGTATCGGTCGCCATGGGCTGTTCCAAACTGCAATCCGTCCTTTATTTTTGTCGTCAAATGACCAATGAAGCGTTATTCACGATAGCAAAAAATCGGCCCAACCTAACACGCTTCCGTCTATGCATCATCGAGCCCCAGTGCCCAGATTACCTAACAAGCCAACCGCTAGATGAGGGTTTTGGGGCCATTGCGGAACATTGCAAGGATCTCTGCCGGCTTTCATTGTCAGGTCTCCTAACAGATCGTGTTTTCCATCTCATCGGGACCCATGCCAAGAAGCTCGAGATGCTTTCATTGGCGTTTGCGGGCAACAGCGATTTGGGTCTGCATTATATTTTATCGGGATGTAAGAACCTTCGGAAGTTGGAGATTCGGGATTGCCCATTTGGCGGAAGGGCACTCATGGTAAATGCGGCTAAGTTGATGACAATGCGATCCCTTTGGATGTCTTCTTGCCAAGTAAATTACGGGGAGTGTAAACTGCTTGGCAAGAAGATGCCGAAGTTGAACGTTGAGGTTATGGATGAAAGGGGACACCCTGTGTCGAGATCTGATGATTGCCCGGTTGAGAAGCTTTATATCTACCGATCAGTTGTTGGACCCAGATCGGACTCTCCAGACTACGTTTGGACTATGAGCGAAGAAAATAACGATGTAACTGTAAATTTGCCGCAGTAGTAGTCGTTCTTTGATAATATGATTCGGTTAATAAGGGCGTTGTTGAAACGGGATACATGAGCTTAGACGGGGTTTGAAAGGCCAAACCGTCGACGGTTTTAGGTTCGATTGGCGGGCACTAAAGAATGATTCATTTATGTGTACTTTTTGTGTGTACTATTATGTTGTAGCCAAGATTAGGAGAGGGTGGTGTAGCATTTGTATGGATGGTACTTGCTAGGGTTCTTGATGTTCACATTTTATTTATTTGTTGTGACAATAATTTAAATCTTCAATGACTTGAGCAAGCTTAAGCAAATTGTTCTTGTATTTTGTAATAATTGTGCTAATTTGAAGAGGAGATTTTGTAGTTGTGTACTAATTTTTTGAAATATAAGTGCATAGCCTATTTTAGTAGCAACTTATTATATTTGACTTATATATATTTATATGAGAATAGTATGTCCGATACAGATTGAGCTAAATGTTGCAAAATAAAAGAAACAACAAAGCGAAAGAAAAGGAGGAAAAGGAAGGGGAAATATTTGATTGTAAACACATTTAGGAAACAATTTTAAAAATTCTTTAATGCTATATTTGGGAAAGTTGATTTCATTTGAAAATGTGGATTTGACTCAAATCTAACATTTGGATAATAAAAAAATTTTGAATTTGAATTTGAGTCAAATCCACCGATATTTTAAAATTGGTTAAAGATAAAGCTTTAAGAACAAAAGAATGACTTTTCTAACCTTGTTATTCTCAAATTCTTCTTTAATGAATTTATATTTGAAATCTATAATTTGAAATGAAATGTTTATTTCCAAACACAACCTAAATTCTTTTTCTTTTCGTCTTCAGTTCCACATAAATTTGTTATCCAAATAGAGAAAAATTTACGTCGTTGAATTCTATTTTTTCTTTCTTTAAATTCTTTTGATATGATCAACATGGTAATGAAAATTTGGGTCAGCTTAATTGTTGAGGTTTTTTCTTTTCACCTGATTAAAGGTTAAACACACTGTATTTGGGTTTTCTAATACTGTGATGATTTTCATTATAATTGTAAGAGTATTTATACAAGAGGCACATTAGGGTTGCTCTAATTACATTGACCTAAAAAAGTAAACTTAACATAATTACAAATATACTTAGAATATAAAATATTCTCTATATTCTAACACTCCCCCTCAAGTTGATTTATCGGGTCTCCGATATTCAACTTGCATAGTACGTCGCTAAACCACTGAGAGCCAACTGCCTTTGTCAGTATATCTGCAAGCTGATCTTCCGATTTTACATGAGGCAGTTTGATGATGTCATTTTCGAGTTTTTCCTTGATGAAATGTCGATCCACCTCCACATGCTTGGTTCGATCATGCTGAACCAGGTTCTCTGAAATATTGATCGCAGAGGTGTTATCACAATATAAGTTGCAACTTTCCTTAGGGGGAAAACCAAGATCAGTCAATAGTTTCCGGAGCCATAGAACTTCCTGGATCCCTTTTGCTACTCCTCCGAACTCTGCTTCTGCACTAGATAGAGCAACCACTTTTTGTTTCTTACTCCTCCATGTCACCAAGTTCCCTCCAACAAGAGTGAAGTAACCTGATGTAGACTTCCTGTCGTCCCGATCTCCTGCCCAATCAGCATCTGTGTATGCAGCAAGATCTAGGTGTCCATTCCTCTGGTATAGAACACCTCTTCCAGGTGTCCCTTTCAAGTATCTCAAAATGCGAAAGACTGCTTCCATGTGATGTACTTGTGGCTTGTGCATAAATCGACTAACCACACCAACTGCATATGCAATGTCAGGTCTCGTATGAGCAAGGTAGATCAGTTTTCCTACTAACCTCTGATACTGCATGCGATCTACAAGTTCTGCACCCTCAAGTATCTGCATTCCATGGTTCACTACAATAGGAGTCTCAACTGGTTTACAATCCATCATGCCTGTCTCAGCTAACAAATCCAGTACATACTTCTTTTGAGAAATAAAGATTCCTCTGATTGATCTCAGAACCTCAATTCCCAAAAAATACTTCAGTCTTCCAAGATCCTTCATCTCGAATTCTTGGAACAGCCTCTTCTTCAGATTTTCGATCTCAACTCTATCATCACCTGTAATTATCATATCATCAACATAGATTATGAGACAAGTTATTTTCCCCTTTTGTTTCTTGAGGAACAAGGTGTGATCCGAGTGACTCTGTTTATATCCAAATCTCCTCATGGCTGATGTAAACCTCCCAAACCAGGCTCTAGGAGATTGTTTGAGCCCATACAAAGCTTTCCTCAACCTGCATCCCTGTCTATCTGAAAACTCGGAGGTGAACCCTGGTGGAGCCTCCATGTATACTTCCTCCTGTAACTCCCCATGAAGAAAGGCATTCTTCACATCGAACTGATGAAGAGGCCAATCTAGGTTTGCTGCAATACTGAAAAGAACTCTGATCGTGTCAAGTTTGGCAACTGGTGAGAAAGTCTCTGAGTAGTCTACACCATATGTCTGTGTGTACCCTTTCGCAACCAATCGTGCCTTATATCTTTCAATGCTTCCATCAGCCTTGTATTTCACTGTAAAGACCCATTTGCATCCAACAACTCTCTTTGACCTTGGCAGCTCACATTTTTCCCATGTGCCATTCTTCTTCAAGGCACCAATTTCGTCTTCCATCGCTTTCCGCCAATGATCAGTTTTAAGAGCCTCTTCAACTGTTTCTGGAAGTCTAGTGCTGTATAGAGAAGTGTTAAAGGCCACAGCACTCTGAGATAAGTTTCCTTCACCCATTCTGTCAACCGGATACCTGGATCTTTTTGCCTCAAAGGTCGGATCATATCTCTTAGGAGGAACACCTCGTGTCGATCTCGGTGGCAACACATAAGGTTGTTCCCTCCTTTCCTGTGTCTCAGTTACCTCCTCAACCCCTGCAACCTCAGTCTCATGTATAGGAATATCATCAATAATATCATGACTGCTATCAGAACTACTAACCTGATGATCAGACGGGATTGGTAATGGCGATGAAATTGGAGACTGCTCAGCTTGAGGAAGAGATTCAGTTGCTTCGCTTTCTCGTTCTTTTGGGTCAGATTGGACTTGGATTGGACTAATGAGCCATCTGAGATCGTCATCTGAAATCTCCCCCTGACATCGAGGAGGGCTATAGTGAAACTGATCCTCAATAAAGTCACAATCCATAGTAGTGTGTATCTGTCGAGCAGCTGGATCATAGCACCGATATCCCTTCTGGTTTCTCCCATAACCCACAAAAACACATTTCCCAGCTCTAGGTTCAAACTTATTCCGTACCCGCTTATGATGATGAATAAACACAGTGCACCCAAATATACGAGGTGGTAAGGAGTGAGAGAAAGGAAGGGGGTGAAAGGTTTGAAAGGTGTCGAGTGGAGTTTTGTAGGCTAGGCTTTTTGTGGGTAAACGGTTGGTGAGATAATTGGCAGTGGCTATGGCTTCGGGCCAGAGGTAGGTAGGAACAGATGACTCTAACATGAGAGCACGAGTCATCTCCAAGAGGGTTCGGTTTTTCCTTTCAGCTACACCATTTTGCTGTGGTGTATCAGGACAGGAGGTTTGGTGAATTAGGCCTTTGGTAGTGAAAAAATTATGCATGTTTGAGTTAACAAATTCTCGACCATTATCAGATCGAAGGATACGGGGTTTGGCATGGAATTGGGTGCATATCATATTATAAAAATCCACAAACACAGTAAACACTTCAGATTTATGCTTAAGGAAATAAATCCAACTCATGCGGGTGCAATCATCAATAAAAATAACATAGTATAAATAACCACAAACACCAGTCATAGGAGCTGGACCCCAAACATCAGAATGTATAATCACAAAAGGAACATCGGCTTTATTAAAACTACTAGGATAAGAAGTTTTGTGACTTTTGGCCAAAATACAAGTTTCACATTTAAACTGAGTTTTATTTTTAACTAAAGCAGGAAACAATTTCTCCAAGTACCCAAAAGACGGATGACCCAAACGTCGATGCCAAGTCCAAATTTTTTCCTCATCTGACCCGCGAACCAGTGTAGCTTGGCCTTTTTGAATCTCTTCTTCCAAGTAGTACAAGCCTCCTTTCTCAATACCACGCCCAATAATTTTTCCCGTCCGAACATCCTGCACAACACAACAGTCAGATTTCATGAGGACAATACAATTTAGATCCCTTGTTAACTGACTAACCGATAACAGCTTATGAGAAAGGTCCGGAACAAATAGGCAATTTTTTAAAGCGAGATTATTTGTGAACGAAATAACCCCGGCTCCTTGAACTTTAATCCCTTCCCCATTCGCTGTTTTTATTAAATGTTTACTCGGTTTTTCAAAAGTCAGAAAATCATTAGGATCGTAAGACATTGAGTCCGTGGCACCGCAATCAAAAATCCAATTTTTACCATACACAGATAAAGCACAAGGATTAGTATTAAAAAGAGAATTGGTGGGGTCCTCTTGGCCATTATAAAAACGGCCCATCTCCTGATTTTTGATGGTTGAGGCAAACCCTACCTCCTTTCTTTCAATTGAGCCGTCAAGAGGAGAGAGAGGGTCTCCCTCTTTCACTTCCATACCTGTACTGATGTTCAATGCTACTCCTTCTTCCTCCTTGCCATCAGCCATGGCTGCCTTTCCCACTGTGTATCGTGTACTGTTCCTTGGCCCTTTGCGTTTTGCCTCGGTCCACCATTCTGGGTAGCCCACCAATTTGAAACACTCCTCCTTGGTGTGTCGTGTGCCCCCACAGTGAGTGCACTTAAGGTGGCTCCGGTCATCGTCCCTCCGGTAAGTCTTGCTTTTGACGGCAAAGCCGCCGCCTACACCACTTGGATTTTCCAGATCTGAGGTGGTTTTCATTATACCACGCCTCTTTGCTTCTCTTTTGATGCTTGCATACGCCTCTTCCACTGATGGAAGAGGGTCTTGAATGAGTAAATCTCTTTTGTCCCTATCAAAGGACTCATCTATGCCAGCTAAAAACTGGTATAATCGGTTCTCTTGAACAATCCGATTATACGTGATTATGTCTGTGGGATCCCTCATGGGATTTGGCTGTCTTCTGTCTATTTCCTTCCACAATGCAATGAGTTTGCTGTAGAAATTTTCAATGGAGTCGTTTCCTTGTTGCATTTTGTTTGTTTTGACCGTTAGATCAAAAATTTGTAAGCCATCTCTTCCACTGCTATACAGGGTTTCAATTCCAGTCCACAAAGATTTGGCGGTCGGAAAATCGAGAAACTGATTTATCAAATCTCCATCAATATTCTCGAGAATCCATGAAATTACCATCGAGTCACGACATGACCATTGGTTGTACTCCGGGGCCTCTTGAGGTGGTGGATCGGCAATGATGTGATTGAGCCGTTCACGACTCTTGATGGCCAGGTGCATCAGCCTGGACCATGACGTGTAATTATGGTGGTTTAATTTCTCGGTCAGAGAAACTGTTTGGGGTTTGGTTCCGGTTTCAACGGGCAGCTTGTTGGTGTTAAACTGTGAAAACAGTTGCATAAGCTGTCCCATGGTTACTGGTTGTTCTGGGGTGATGATAGTTTTCGAATCTGACTCCATTTTTGGTTTTTTGTTTTTCGGTTAAAAGGTAAGACAAGGTAGATGATGAGACAGCAAAAACGACTCAGAATCGTTGCTGCTCTGATACCATGATTAAAGGTTAAACACACTGTATTTGGGTTTTCTAATACTGTGATGATTTTCATTATAATTGTAAGAGTATTTATACAAGAGGCACATTAGGGTTGCTCTAATTACATTGACCTAAAAAAGTAAACTTAACATAATTACAAATATACTTAGAATATAAAATATTCTCTATATTCTAACATCACCATTACGATAAAAGTTTGATTCTCACCTTTATCCTCGAATATAAAAAATAATCAAAGCTCATATCAAATAAAAATAATAAATAATGCAAATTTATAAGAATGGAATAAGTTAGAATTAATTGAACCAAATAATGCAAAAATGATGAGTAATAGCCTTAATAAATGATGCTTGGCTGAAGCCTGCAGCACTGCATTTCTGAAATTGTTATATAGAATCTTTGCCAGGAGACCCACATACTATCGGGTAAACTATCCATTATTAATACAAAGAAGTTACCATTTGTCTTTTTAAAATATTTTATTTGTTGTTTCCAGTGGTGGAGCTACATTGGAGCCTACGGACCACATGCCGCTAAGCGTTTTATAAAAAAAGAATTTAAATTGAAATCATGTTTGTTTTTTTTGAAATGTGAAATCATGTTTGTTCGCTACTACTATAAGCGAACAAACATGTTTTTATTTTTTTGTCCCTTTTGACGTTATAACATTGTCTTTGTCTTCCTTTTGTTAGCTGTTAATAACAGCGATTCAGAGAACATACCTGACCTTAGGGTCGACATAAAGAAACTTATTTTTGAAATTAAGTTTACCCAAAATTTATTGTTTTATTTTTTTTTGTTAAAATTTTAATTATTTCAATCTTTCTTTTAATTCAAACCCAACCCAATCCATATTTGGTTCGTTGCCCAAGTCTAGACCACGCATGCTACTAAAACAAACAAATAGGTTGTCTTGTCATGTACCAAAAATCCATGTACTCAAATTATAAATACTCCTAATTTTCCTTATATGGTAGGGGTGTGCAAGGTTGAGACTGGATGGGAACCGAACCGGACCGATGTTCGGTCTCCGGGTCTTACTTATTCATTATTTCGGGTTTTCAATCCGGTCTAAACCCGAAAAATTCGGGTTAGATCAAATGTACATAAAAGTGATTTTGAAGGGGAATAATAGTTGTCATTATTATTTATACTTATTTAAAGGCCTTTAAATATTTTATTTCATATACAACATAATTTTTAAATTCAAATATCTTAATTTTATAATAATTAATTTGCGAAATTAATTTAAATTCTTCCATTTTTGATTAATTTTTGGTATCAAAAATGATTTATGGACTAAACCCGAACCGGATAAAAAGAATCCGGGTTAGAGCGTGACTGAACCGGTCCGGTCTCCGATCTTAGCATATTTGGAATTCTGGTCCCCCGGTCCAACCGGTTTCGGTTCGAACCGGTGAACACTCCTAGTTGGTGGCAGTTGATGAAAGGTGTTTGGGTGGATGCTAGTGTTGATAAGGAATTATCACTGTAAGATTAGATTTTATGTCCATATTAATTTTATATAATTATAGATCCATTTAAAAAGTGGTCAGATCAAATTCGATTATAAGATTCAATAAACATCCGAGCAACAAATTTTTTTGAAACACTACAAGAGGTAACAATAACAATCCATCAACCTAAGTGTCATTAATAGTCATTAGTTGTTGCCTTGTTGGTGGCATTTAGTGAGAAGCATTTAGGTGAATGGCATTGTTGATCAGGAATCATCGGTCCAAAATCAAGTCTTGCGTTCACGTTGATTTTTACATAATTATAAATACCATTTATAAGTCAGGTCAAGTCAAATTCGATTATAAGGTCGATTAAACATCAGATCGTCGAGTCTACTTTAAACACTGCCATGAGTCACAACATTCCATCAATCGAGATTAAGTAGCTCCCACCTAGGAATGAGGGTAAGAGAATAAAAATTTACAAACATGAAAATGAACATATAGGGAATATGAGGGTATATATCACTAATCACTACTCATCACCTTGAAAATTAGCATGATGCAAATCCATTACAATTGCTTCCATACTATTATTGCCTACCATATTAGGGTAAGAGAATTCACTTCTAAAAGAATTAAAATCTCTATATCAAAGCTCAAAAATATACACTAATGAACCCCATATTCCAACCGATAATACATCGAAAATTTCTTTTTTAACATCGGGGTTGATCTTTTAATGTTCAAATAAAACATAATAATCAATTATACGTCGAAATATATTTCACCGATCTTCCATGCTGATTGCTGATCATATATGATTGCATCCGATAAAAGCTTGAACGCTAAAAACCTTAACACGAGATGAGCTCAATCAACGTAAGTTGAATCTGTTACTACGGTTGTATATGTTCTCACTATCCTAAATTCATTTTTCTCGAGCTTGAGAACTACTAATATCTCTTCGGCCTGTGCCCTCAACTGCGTTTTTCTTCTTCCGCCTAGGACCCCCAGCAGATGCGGGGTCTACTAATGGACCGGACCAAAGTTGGGCTTCTCCTTTTGAGTAGGTAAATGACGTTGAGCTGTAAGGAATATCGGGTGGGATGTTTGACGGATCAATGTGCTGCGAAGCACCCAAAGGGTAGCCCAGGCCTCCGTCCTGATGAGGCGGAGGAAACTTTTCACTCTTACTCTTTGCATTTGCATGAGTAATTATACGTCGTCGCTGTTTCAAGACACAAAACAAATTATAAACATCGTCTCAATGTCACTTAATTTTCATATTGTCGTTAATTTATAAGTTAAAACAGTCATATGGAATCTTGTTTGAATCGTCTCAATGTGAAATTCATTGAATTTTAGTTTTTATAATATTTTCTAAGTTTATTAGAGATGTTACAATTAAATTAGTACATTGGGGCGTGTAAAAGTGTACTTGGGTGCAAGTAGAAAAAACGGCCGAAGTAATTTTCTCGTTCCAAATTTATAGATGTTTTATACTATAATAAGCTCCGCACGCAACATTTTTCATGAATATTTCACATTATTTTTGTAATTAACATTATGACCAATTTTACAAAAAAATTATTTACCCTTACAAATCCTTTTCCTCAAAAAATCCACCTTCAATTTTAATTAAATTTTGAAAAATTATTAGACTCCACAACAAGCCAAGTGTGTTCATTATGGTATGGAGATAGATAACAATGTGATAAAGGATAACAGAGAAAAGTAAATGACATACATCAAGATTAGCCTGGAGTTCGGCATTAGCTTCGGGGGCTGGCATTGCCCGGGGACGGTCACGTTGTCGAGGTTTTCTTCCCGCATCACCTTGTGCCTTGTTAGTAGCTCTTAACCTACACATAAAAAAGGAAATACAATATCGATCGTTGCTTCAAAACATGATAATCTAGTCAAAATTTGACGTAAAAGAAGAGTAAAATCACTACGGCCTCTGTCCCTCTCATTTTGCACCACTCTCCATAAATATGTTACTTCGACTTGGATACTGATGTCTGATATTGGTACGCGTCCAAGTCTCAGATACGTCTATATATTCAATTTTACGCCTAAAATGACGTGTCTAAGTGCCATACCAATGTCCGAGCATCAAGGATCGGACATGAGTACGTGAAGCAAAATGAAGAGTCCGAATAACATAGCTCCATAACAGTTTGTCCCACTCATTTTGCATTCTTTCTTTTTTGTTAATGATCTCACTCATGTTCATCATTCACAAACTTATTATCTCTTTCCATCTAAACCGCTCATTTCTATTATCCACTTGTTTTTGTCTTATTCTCTAACTCAATTCCCTTTTCCACTAAATTTCACCCATAAAATATCGGTTGCATTCTTATGGGGTCAGATGGAGTATCAGTTATGCTGCAAGCCTCCAAAAGATTCAGTACTAAATCCCTTTTTCATGAAACTCCAAGGAACAGATAACCAGTTGGAACATCCATACACTATTGTTGATGTGGCAAGGAATTGACTAATATTCTAGTCATCAGGTTGATTTTGAGTCAGATCTTTCGTGTCGGTTCAAAATTGGGTGTTATGTTCATATTGATATTTACATATTTTTAAATTCATTTTTAAAGTCGGATCAAGTCAGGTTCGATTGCAAGGTTAGGTAACTATCGGATCTATTTTTAACACCTCTACTAAGGTGGAGGGAAATATGTTTCCCACTGCCCCACAAGAGTAAATATTTACCCCGAAATAAAGGGACTAATTCCTTCATTCCTTCTTGTCCATCACTTCGCAACCATTTCTTACCCTTGACAACAGATATTCCCCTAATAATATCCTATGATAGTCTTGTTTACTTAGTTCGACTTTTATTTCTCCATAAATTTTATACAAACATGACCTAGGTGTAAAACTTGCGAGTGAAGAGTGAAAAAATTCTATGATGAGTTCAATTTCAAAATTAAACCACAACAATAAGGAGAGGATTTCTCTGCAATTACTCATCACTAAGCCTTTATACTCATACACATTTGGGGACACATATAAATACTTCAGCCAGTATCAAAAAGTGACGAGAAAAGAGATAAACACTTTCCGGATATATATTTTATCTCGTGACGCTTGGGCCATTCATAAGACAAAATATACATAAATAAACAGAAGACTAACCTTCGTGCCTCATCATCACGTCGTTTAGCATCCATCTCCTTGCTCGGTGGATACTTTGGAAGAGTTGATGGATCACAAGCAAGAGGTTCCGTATTAAAGAACTGCAAAAATCAAGATAAGAGAATAATTTCTTTAATCCAAATTCCAAACAGAACATAGTGTAAGATTGCAGTAACTACAGCATTGTTCCTTTAGGAAATGGCAGCATATATTTATTTTTCAAGTAAAAACGGCGCTTCACTGTTTTGGTTCTCATGATTCAGGATGCACAGAAATTTTTTGACCCAGAAGGGAAGTATATAGTAGAGTTCCCGATGCTCATAAAATGAAACGTACAGCACAATCACAAACGAAGACTTATATGTTAACACACATATCTTGAAAAATGATGAAAAATATGCAAGCACGAGTGCACGACAACAATAAAAATGCATTAAGGGAAAAAAATCTGGCCTAAAAAAAGCTGTTTAAGATTTATGCGTACTGAAGAAACCATTGATTTTCCAACATACGGAGAGCGTAAAGACAAGACTAGCATTCCTTTTAAGGCTCCAGTACCCATGAACCGGCTAGTGCAACATAAACCGCCAAATATAATCACCGGCCTCACAAAAGGCATACACCAAAAGAAAACAGCATTCAATGCGAAAAGAAATCAATATGATCACTCTACAAAAGACATACAACCAAAAATATTATCATCATCATCATCTTCTTCATCATCATCATCAACTCAATATTTCGCACGAAAACAGGGTCTAGCAAGGAAAGTTGACGGACATTCCATACCCGTACCCCTTGGTAGAGAGTGACAGAGGAATGCGGTCAATTTTACCCCCAATAGGTGAGAGCCCTGCATAGAGAGGGAAAATTAGCGACACTGTAGCCGCAAAAGCGAAACTACATGCAGAAAACCATAGCCGCAAAAGCAAAACTACATGCAGAAACAAAAAGGAACTTTTGGTAACTGAATTTAACAAAAATATACACACCAAAAATTCAAAATATGTTAAGGTCGCGTTTGCGAACAAGTATTTCATTTCAGATTGTAGATTTCAATTATGAATTCATTAAAGAAGAATTTGAGAATGACAAGGTTAGGGAAGTCATTCTCAAATCCTTATCTTTAATCATTTTTAAAATATTGATAGATTTGACTTAAATCCAAATTTAAATTTTTTTATTTGTCAAACACTAAATTTGAGTCAAATCCACAATTTCAAATGAAATCAACATTATGCAATACTCAGCGGAGTGCCTCGAGAGCATCTAGAGGAATGACAACTTATGCAACAAGAGTTGAAGAGCTTACATCACTATTTAAAGCATCAGTGGCCGTTTTCCTTTCAGAGGGATCGATTGCGAGAAGGGTATCAATCAAAGACAAAGCTGAGGGTGAGAAGTCTTTATAGGTCGCTCTTATGCATCTTTTGTACGGCTCGCGAGGCTTGAATATTGTTGCATTTGGCAACTTTGATTTCTTCCAGTACTCATCAGTAGGGGAGCCACATAATTTATATATTTTATGTAATTGCTCGACCTATATAAAAGGAAGAAAACTATTAGATATGCCTAAGATTGAAACTGATGTTTAGGCAAATCCAAGTTCCAAAAACTGGCAAAAGATCGATGACATTGATCAAAAAAATACACTTTCTCTTAATGTAGATGTTCGCTTAACGTATATAGTTGATGAAAGTCAAAAAAATCTACCACACTAATACAGAAAGATAAGCTATCTTGAAAATAAGATAAATGTGAACAAAGCAAACCCGAGTTAGAACTTGTAATAATGACCACAGAATTATCCAACAGGACAAGAAAATGATTTCTATGATCTTCTAATATCAAAGATTTAAATAACATATACAAAGTGTGTTGCAAATCGGCTCTAAGTTGTTTGCGGTTATGTAACACTAACAATTTAAGAAAATAAAATTTACCTCTGTACGACCGGGCATGATAGGTCTTCCGGCTAATAATTCAGCCAAAATGCAGCCAGCACTCCACAGATCAATGCCCACACCATAATCGGTAGCCCCAAGAAGGAGTTCCGGGGCTCTATACCACAGAGTGACAACACGACTGGTCATAAGATGTTTCTTGTTTGGATCAAAAAACGTAGCCAACCCAAAATCAGCTATCTTAAGTATCCCTTCATTATCAAGAAGAAGATTTGATCCCTTAATATCACGGTGAAGAACACCACGACTATGACAATGTTCTAATCCCGAGATCAGTTGGTGCATGTAACACTTTACCTGCAATATGATTACAATTTACAACTAATTACTATACTAGGAACTTTCACGAACTTCAAACTCGATAACTTTCACTTCTTCGAATTTTATGGTAATGTACTAAGATACAAAGTGATATCACGAACCTGTGGCTCGGTAAACTTAATATCTGGACTAGCAGCTAGTCCAGCTAAATCATGCTCCATGTACTCGAACACCAAATACAAACTACAAGACATCCTCGAAGTAACCAACCCCTCGAGTTTCACGACATTGGGATGATCCAATCTTCGTAAAATCAAAATCTCTCTAGCCATGAACTTAACACTCTCGGGCTCCAAGTTATCAAACCGAACCTTTTTAAGTGCAACAACCTTTCCTGTTTTCAAATCTTTGGCTTTATATACATTACTGTAAGTTCCTTGCCCAATCTATCATTTACCAAGGAAGTACAATCAGTTTGTATTCGCAAACACAAGAAAAAACATATAAATAACTCATGGCATACTCTAACTAATGATTCTTCTTGATCACTGTCATATTATTCACTAATCTCCTTTCAAATTGTAAATCAAAAAAAGCAAATTATAGTCGATTTTGGGCTATTTAAGGGTCATTTTGAGCGCATCACGAATTCTAAAAGCGGATTAGCTGGCGAATTATGTTACATTGTCCAACTAGGGCACAAAAACCATATTAAATTATGTTGGACTTAATGTAAATGCCAACATGCAAAAACACTAAGTGCACATACTTCATAAAACAAGGAGACATTAATAGTAAGGCATTAGAAAGAAGGACTCCAATAAATTATAAACTGCGAACACCATCTACAATTTGTCGACGCAGAACCATCCCAACAAACCACAAACAAAGAGAACAATGATCCCTCACCTTATCAATCTTTTCGAATGTATCAGCTCGTCTCGGAATCCAACCATTGATAGCTTCACCAGCAACAGCAGAAAGCCAAGAAGGCCATCCAGCAGCAACCTGCTCACCATGTACACTCTTTATAGGATTACTTAACCTAGGGTTCGGTTTCGATCGCCGTCTTTCACCCCTTGGCTTTTCACTCTTATCATTCCCTTCTTCCTCCTTCTTCTCCCCCCCATCCTCATCCCCCTTCTTCTCTTCCTCCTTCCCACCATCATTCAACTCAACAGAACCATTTTCACCATCTTTTCCTGCATCCCAACCATTAACAACATCTCCAACAGGCAAATCAACCTTCCTACTAGATTTTGTCCCTAAACTATCTATCTCTCTACTCACAGCACTTCTCTCTCTACTTTCAGGAGCTAACTCTTTCCCAAAAACACAACCCATCTTTTATTTAACCTAAAAAGCCTCATATCTCACCATAATCTAAGGATCTACTACAATTAAACCTTAATTAATCACTACCCAGAAACCCTAATACCCTAAAATCTTCAAATTAGCAACTGAAAAACAAAAACAATGTTGAATCATAAGTATGCAAATTAAATAAAGATTGAAACTTTAATCAACACTATAATCAAACAAGAATAAAAATACTTACTTTAGCAAAGATTGACCAGTAAAGAGACAGAAATTGACCAAATTTGTAGGAAATTTAGTTTGATTGATTAAAAAATGGGACCCAAATACAAGTTGGAAAAGGGTTGTCAAAGACTAATAACGGAATGTTTGTTTGTGGGTGTTTTTTATTTAAATTTTGTGTACAAAAAATCAAAATTTTCAACTAATTGGGTAATTTTACAGATAATCTGAGGAAGAAGTAGTTGCCGGTGGATGATGTGGGGGTTGTTGTGTCCTTGTGGGACGATCTTTTTCTTAAGAGCGGCTAAGTCAATATGTATAGGAGTGTTCTTTACTTCTTAGTCAAAATTGATCCAATTTTCCCCAAGATATAAAAATAAAAAAAAAATTCACATAAATAATTCAACCTTTCATTTATTCGTAGGGGTGTTCATTCGGGTCGTCGGGTTGATTTCGGGTCAGGTGTTTCGGGTAGGTTTAAAATTGGGTTTTGTGTTCACATTGATTTTTTCTAATTGTAGATCCATTTTTAAGTCGGGTCAAATCGGATTCGATTATAAAGTCGGGTGTCTATCGGGTCATCAGGTGTGTTTTGAATACCATTTGCTATGAATAATCCCATCTTTTGATTATTTTCTAATAATCCAATCTTTGTGATAAATTTGCCTACAACTCTCCATTTCACATCCAATTCTCCATTTCAAACTCTTACATTATTATTTAATTCAAAAAAAAAACCAATTGCATAAAAATAATGTGTATTTTATACTACCTTCATAAGATGAAGAAGGATAGAGATTCCTGAAAGATCAAGACTATACATTGAAACAAATCTAAAAAAATCCTACATAACGCTTTTGTTAAAAATAATCTACTAGTAAAGGTCAAAACAAAACTTGTAAATAGCGTAAAAGTCAAAATATTACAAATAAAAAGAAACATATATAGAAAAAATATAAAACAAAACTTATCAAAAATCTACATGTTAAAATGTTGCAAGTAACAACGAAGAAATTTGTTTGTTTTTATTTCGTCAAGTCGATCTCAATTTCAATAAGACAATAACTATAAACGCCCAAAATATTTCTTATTTGTGCAAACCTAAAAGGAGGTTTTATTTATATTATCAAGTCTAGAGTTTTAATCCCAAATCCCAATAATATTTTATTAACATGACGTTATAAAATATATTTTGGGAAATTTCACGTGGCAACCTCGAGGTTTTGGATTTTCTACGTGGTACCCAAAACTTTTAGAAAATCTACGTGGTAACCTTGGGGTTTACGTAATTGTTCCACCATGAACTTTTGCACAAAAAACGTTAGCAAGCGTTAATTTCGAAGCTTTAAGGCTGTTGTACACCTATTTATGTGACTTGATTCTCCCATAAATTTTTATAGTACAACCGGTATAGTATTTTTGAATCTTTGATTATATAATAATGATCCAAAAATTATTGGGCATAAAAAACTAAGTTCAGCCGTCTATCAAGTTTCAGCAAGTTTTGTATGAGACCATCTCACATTATATTTTAAGTGATCACATTAAGGTTATAAGTAATTACTTTAAATTATAAATTAAAGTGATCACATTAATTATTAAGACAGTAAGTGATCACTTTAAGATTGTAATTAGTCACTTTAAGAGTATAATTGATTACTTTAAGAATATAAAAGGTAATCATACTTAAACATAGGTAATCACTTTAAAGTTATAATTAACCACTAGAAAAATTTTATTTAACCGCAATCGCATATTAATATATTGTACATATAGCTATGGGATCGAACATGAAGAATCTAGATCAATTATTCTCGGCATAAGATTATCTCATTTGAGAATTTATGTAAATTTTTTTTTGGATGGGAGTGTATAATGTGATGACTATCTAATCTAAATGACAAATTTTTGTACAACCAATTTTATTAATAATAAATTGCAAATATAATATAAGTGGATCATGATTTATCAAATCAACAAATCATTTTCTAAAATCATTTAGTATTTCAGACCCACATTTTTGGTTGAGCAGCTACTAGAGATTTTTCTCTAGCTTGAAGACCTTTGAGATAAAATTTCTTATTTTTTCCATAAAATCATTTTGAAAATGACAAAAAGTCTTCTAGCCTCTCTTTTGTGAGACCGTTTTATTAAGCGACGAATTTATACAAAAAGTCCATTATGCTAAAACTTTTTATTATTAAGACAGTCTAATCTAAGTATGGGGCACGTCTCATGGTGAGACCGTCTCATACAAGAATTTGTGAAAAAAATTTCTTTATTATTAGTCATATAAAAAACTAAAAATAATTTGATTTTTATTATTAAAATAGTCTTATTTAAATACTAAAGATTAGAGATTATGATCCCATATTATTCTTTATAACACCATAACCATTTATACAACTTTCTACAACTAATGTTGGTATATAATTAATATTATAATTATTGATCCGTTCATAAAAACAATAATTAATAATGATGCAAATCTTTAGTATCTCATAGTTTTAGTAAGTAGACTAATATTGATTCTTGTATGATTGTGATGTATATTTTTATTATATGTGTTCTTGTACTATACGTATAATATATTGTGTCTATCATTTGGGTCTTGTCTCAATAGGAATATAAATATCGTATTTTTCAGATAAAGTATTAGAATTGAATTTGATCTAACTAGAGGTGTTTAAAATAGACCTGATTATCCAAAATTTACCCGACCTTATAACCGAACCTGATTTAACCCGACTTCAAATATGATTTACAATTGTGTGAAAAACAAATATAGATACAAAACTCGATTTCAAATCGACCTGAAACACCTAACCCAAAATCAACCCGATAAGCCGAATGAACATCTCTAGATCCACCTATAATTTTTGTATTCTTCGAATGTAATATCTAAATATTTTCATCTAAGGGCGTGATTGTTGCGTCATCTATATACATTTTCTTGTTTTCCGCTAAACAACTCATCAAAATTCTATATATCTATTTTTGATGTGCTCGTCTTAAACTATATTGTTGTTATCCTTATCCTTAATACACTCTACTATATCTATGTAAATAAGTAAACATTAAACAACTGAAATTCCTTCTATTTACATCAACGGCCAATTGAATATGGTAAATAAGATACATACGTGATAGTTGATTACCATTAAGTGAAATTAATTTTTATATTTAAGTTATTTAAAGACAAAAATATAATAGAAAAACATTATTTTATTAGAAATATTCCAAAAATAAATAAAGTACATTGCAAACAATGTAAATATTCTGTCCCCACAAATTGGACATATTGATTTGATACAACAATAAATATCTTTATTAAGTATTCAACTAAAGTTATTATTCTTATTTTCCCAATAATTTATTAATAGTAAAATAGTAAATTCAATTTAGATGAGCTAAAATATATAGATAAATGATGATGTTAATATGTATATTGGTATGATTTAGTTTTGCTCCATTTGTGCAAAATATTGCCAAAGATGTTGTAGAACATAACTTGAAGTTGGGATTGAGAGACTTGGATGGACATAAAACCTTGACCATCATAATACAACTTCAATTCTTGTGGGTCCCATGCCTTTATTTCACCTTTCCATGCCTTTGACCCTCCTCCACTTGTTAAAAATTGTACTCCCTCCGTTCCTTTTTATTTGTCCACTTTACCTTTTGCACGCATTTTTTAGCAAATTTTAAGTCTTAATATCGCTAAATACGTATCATAAAAAATTATAAAAATTACATATTAAAAAACTTTACATCAAGACAAATCTAACAAGATCTCACATGAATATATTTTATCATCAATATATACTTCAAAAATCTAATTTAAATTTCTCTCTCTAAAAGTGGACAAACTTAAACTGGACAAACAAAAAGGAACGGAGGGAGTATTTCACTATGAATACAAATTTATAGTTACTTTTTTTTTAAAAAAAAAAATTAGAAATAAAAACAACAATACTTAAATGAGACTGTCTTATAAAAAGACCATTGGCTATATGCTTTCAGATTTAAATTGATAACGTATACAACTTGTAATTACTTTTACGCCGTGTTTGGTTAGTGGTACTAATGGTGGTAATAGGAATGATTTATAATGCAAAATTTTATCAAAAGTTTCATATCATTCCCATGGTAATGAAACTTTGGTTAGAAAAAAAATTTTCATTAACAAATTTCCATTACCACTTAATACCACATCTTCCAATGGTAATGCACTGGAATGAATTTTATGAAGAAAATGAGATGATTGAAGTTGGACAAACATGGGCATTAAGGTAACCAATAAATTTTTGAACCAAAATTACACTAATTTTTCATTCCCATAATCACCATTTATTACCACCCCACCAAACGGGTTATTATAGTCTTAAACTAATAACTTATAACTTTAAAGTGATCAATTACAATATTAAATTAATCATTTAGCGAAATGGTTCGATTGTATTGGTTTTTAATATTAAATTATTTCTATCACATAACAAAATAATGGAAATATATTACAACAAATTTAACTTTTTGTGACATTGGAATTAATGGCCTTAAACAAATGCCACTGATTTATATAATTAGTACTTCCTCCGTTCTTTTTTACTTGCAACATTGTTGACTACGGTACTATTCATTAAGCAAATTGACTGTTATATTATCGGTAATCTAAAAATTAAAATGTAGTCATATGAGATCTTGTTTGAATCGTCTCGATTTAAAGTTTATTAATTTTGAGTTTTTATAGTTTTTCGATATGTATGATTAGAGATATTAAAAATTAAATTCGTATATTGGGAAGTGTAAAAAAGCAAATGGATTAGTTCCAAGGTCGGTGCCTACAAACAAGTCCAATTTCTTATTAATATACTCCCTCTGTTCTTTTAAGTTTGTCCACATTCTAATACTATAACGGACAATTTCATAAGTTTGTCATATTTAGAATACTAACCTATTTTGGAAAGTTTTTATCTTCCATATACTCTCTTTATCCCTCATTTCTCTCTCATAATACCAATACAATCATTAATTCACACCATTATTTTAATAAAATAATACCCACTATCTACAAAGATTCCACCTTTCTTAATAAAATACTTCTACTAACCATCTACAAAGATTTTACCTTTCTTAATTTGTGTGAAATCTTTAAATAGGACAATCAAAAAAGAACGAAGGGAGTAGTACTTATTTAATGCAAATGGAAAGCAATTAGTGAATATTAATTTAAATGAATAATTAAATAATAGGCTACATTTATTCAAAAAAAAAGTTAATAAAATAAAAGGCTACATTAATATGAAAACAAACAAGCTCATAATTTTTTATTAGCGGGATATACTAGGTAGGATGATGATGATGATAATATTTTTTTTGAATAATATGGAAAAAAAAAAACAAACTTTTAATTAAAATTCTCTATACCAAAAAACAAGTTACCTGTCCTTAGTACTAATGTGTTCCAAGCAGTGGTCATGCCCATTTATATAAAGATCAACCTTGTTTTCCTGATAAATTAAGTACTATATTAGATAAATTAAACAACTTAATTAGCTAGAACAATATAATATTTTGTAAAAGAATTATTTTTATTGTTTGACAATAATTAAATTAAGGAGAAGAAATGATCCCATGATCCTATTATCCTTATATATTGAAGAATATTAGGATTATTATTTCTTACTAATCACTATGACCATATTAATAATAGGAAACAATAAGGTATGCTGCAAACGATCTAAGAAAAAAATTGAATTGTTCACATCGTAGTAAGAGCAAATGTTAGATTATTAAAAAATAATCTAAAAATAAGGCTATTCACAACAGGCGAACAAAAGGTTAAATTATCAATATTATCAACAAAGGATTAATAAAATATTAATAGGTAACATAAACCTTTTTTTTCATACTCATACTTAGCTAAAATTTTCTTATTACCTATTCATTACCCATAGTGTGTAAAATTTTTCTACCCACATATATAAGCCACCTTTGGTACGTATTTAAACTCAACCCACTGTAACCGGCCAACTGGATATACTCATCATGGTTAATATCCATCTTATACACGCCTCATATCCACTCTATGTAGCTTAACCTGATGGTTGAAGCTCTTAAGCTTTAAGGTATATATGTTATATACTGTAGCACATCACTCACACGAAAGCTCTTTGGGCAAAAAGTGTGGATGCAGCACAAGCCCTCCTCATAAAATTCCACTTGAATTTAAGGAGTGGTTGAAATTCGATCCCGTGATCACCTTTTGTCACGCTGGCTTTTAGTATCATATTAAGAAAACAATATTTCCGCATACAAATTGCAATCATTATTTGCAACAATTTAGTTGTATATCTAGTTTTATTGAAACCTATAAATTTTATGGATCTCCCATATATTTCTATCCGCCTTTTTGTTATTTAAAATTGTCTAATTTTCATACTCATATTCACTCACTATTCAAGTACCAGACTCATACATGACGCAAAATCTATAAAATTTTATGAGTCTCCCGTATATTTCTATTGCCCCTTTTAATTCTTAAAATTGTCTAATTTTATCTCGAATTTCCCGTAATTTGAAAAGGGGTTTTTAATTAGTAGAATTAATTTTTATAATAGAAAAAAAAAGGTTACCTTAAGTATGGGGAGAAGTTGATCAATAAGTTCTTGAGTGTTACCATGACTTCCAGCACTCATTATTGGATGATGACCTATTACAAATTTCCACTTTGCACTTGACTTCTTCAATGCCTCATCAACATCCTTTTATTAAATTTTAAATATAAACAATTACTATTATTAATGTCTTAAATCGAAAAATAAATGATTAAGGAAAAAGTTAACGATTTTGGATAGAAAAAAAGTTAAAAAAGGTTACGATTGAGAAACAGTCAATAATACGAGAGCAGCATTAATAATCGAAAAAGCTTAGGGGTACTATTGATAAAGTGAAAAAGCTTAGGGGTACTATTTAATAAGCACTAGCTTTATAAATGATTATAATTCCGCCATCTATTTATACCAAAATAAATTAAAAATGGTTATTTACTAGATAGCCCATCAATTAAATATGAAATAATTACCTTCAAAATATTAGAAAGATATGTTTGTCTAGGTAAAACACCTCTCCAATCATAAGTATGTTTTGTATCGTTAAAGTATTTATCTTGAAAGGGGGAAGTATCCACAAAAAAGAAGTCCACAAATTCTGCTCAAGCAAACAAGAAAAAATAATCTAAATATCAATCAATACAATAAAGGAAAATTTATCGTGAATAATACAACATTTGTTAATTTCTCTACAATAATACGAACTTTTGATTAACCATGAATAATACCAACTTACCAACTTTAGTTTATTAACTAATTTACTAATTTTTTTGGTCATATAATCACCTATAGTTTGATTTTTAACATGTTAGGTATATCCTAGGGAAACAACCCCATAAGTTGGTATTATTCATGGTTAATCAAAAGTTCATATTATTGTAGGGAAATACACAAAAAATTGTATTATTCTTGGTAATTTTTCCTATAATAAATAAATACATGGATAATATATAAATATTGTTGTTAATTATTTACCTGCATTTACAATATAAGATCTTAAACAAAGCCATCTGCTGTCCTTTTTTCTAAGGATAGGGCTCAATTGCGCAAGAACATCTCCCCTGTAGTCATGGTTCCCAAGTACTATGTACACCAATCAAGTGAATTCAAGGTCAGTTAATAATATCAACCGATAAATATAATATTCAAATTATGTATAAAATTAATAACATATCACTACTAATATATGCGTTAGTTAAGTTGATAGGATATTTGTTATATATATGCATTGACCTCCTCAAGCGCATTTTTTAAAAAAATATTATCAACATTATTTGAATTTGTTTTAAATTCGCCTTATAAGTTTTACACTATGTTACGGAAAGAGAAAGGAAAAGGAGGGAATTAAATAAAGCGACGAGAATTCTCTATACACCAAAATATATAATAGTTTTAAGAACACCATGGAGCGTTTGACAAATAATTAATTTGACCAGTTAACTTTATTCAATCATATATTTTGACTAGATACCAATTTTATTTTATTAACTAATATACCAACTTTTTTTTGTCTTATACATATAATTTGATTTTTAACATGTTAGGGATTTTCTAAGAAAATACCCCTTTAAATTGGTATTATTCATGATTAATCAATAGTTGATATTATTGTAGGTGTTAAGGAACCAACTCAACCAAAAACTTAAGCTGATGGTTGAAGTCCCAAGATATGTTATGTACTCTAATACACCCTTTCACATGAGAGCCCATTGGGCTAGAAATGTGGATGTGCATATGCGCTGAACATTCCACTTTAAATGAGGGTTTTTTGAGATTCGAACCTATGACCTCTTGTCACGTTGGCTTTTGATACCATGTCAAGAAACCATCTCAACCAAAAGCTTAAGCAGATGGTTGAGACCCCAGAATATGTTAATATACTCTAACACGCCCCCTCACACGAGAGCCCTTTGGGCTAGAAGGTGTGGATGCAACACAGGCTCTCCTCATGTCTGGTGCTAAATATTCCACTTAAATAAGGGGTGGTTGAGATTCGAATTCGTGACCTCTTGTCACGTTGGCTTTAATACCATGTTAAGAAACCATCTCAACCAAAAGCTTAAGCTGATGTTGAGGCTCTAGAATATGTTAATATACTCTAATAGTAGGAAAATTAACGAAATATTGTATTATTCATGGTAATTTTTCCAGGAGAGAATGTAATAAAACATACCAGTGTACCAAGGTTTGTTTAAGCTAGGAGCTTTATAAATATTGGTAAATGAGTCTGTAAAATTAGGATCATTAACCCCAGTGAGCCCATTATCATAGAAATTGTCTCCTGTTGATATCACCAAGTCCACTTTCAGTTCTTCACCTACTTTTCCCATCTGTCAATATTTTTTAAATTTAATTAAATCAATGTTAGTTAACTTTATCATCATTTTATCACTTCTTTATTAACAATGCTAAACTCATTGATTTGTTGTTGTTGTTGTTATTATATGATAGAATTTAGAAAATAGGTCTGGGCAACCCAAATAAAAGGGAGAAGAAGTAGTCCACTGATAAACCAAAAGAAGATTCACTGCTAAAAACCAATTGATGATAGTAGGAGTTATTCCTTGAGTTTATAAAGTGATGCATACTCTTCTTTTTCTCTGATGTGGGACAACTCACATGTAGGTAACACATGTAACTTCGAACATTATAAACGCTAACCAGGAGACTCGATTGATACGCTTCAATTAGGACTTATTATATCCTCTTCATACACCTAAGCTAGCGGCCCGTTTGATAGCGGCACTAAAAAATAATGATAATGAGAATGATTTATAGAGTAAAATTTCATCAAAAGTTCTATGTCATTTTCATGGTAATGAAACTTTAATCACAAAAAATATCTTAGTTTACAAATTTCCATTACCAATTTTTTTCATCTCTTTATAGTAATGCATTGGAATGAATTTTATAAAGAAAATGAGATGCTTGAAATTGAATTAGCATGACCATCAAGTTAGTCAAGAGATTTATCAATCAAAATTATACTACCTTTCATTTTCATTACCACCGTTTATTACCACTTACCAAACAGGCCGTAAATATTTTCTTCGACACATGGAGTAGGAAGTAGTAAAGGAGAGAAAGAGCATCAAGGAGTCTCCCCTAGGTTTATTCGAATCCCTCATCCCCAATTTTATTATATTATTAACGGTCCGTTTGGTTAGTGGTACTAAATGGTGGTAATGAGAATGATTTATAGTGTAAAATTCCATCAAAACTTTCATGTCATTCCCATGGTAATGGAACTTTGATCACAAAAAAAATTTTTTGTTCACAAATTTCCATTACCATCTAATACCATCTCTCCCATTGGTAATGCATTGGAATGGATTTAATGAACAAAATGAGATGATTGGAGGTTGTAAAACATGGCAATCAAGGTAGCCAAGAGATTTTTCAACCCAAATTACACTAATTTTTCATTCCCATTAACATGGTTTATTACCACCTACCAAAGGGGCCGTAACGGTCACGATCGCGGTATTAAAGCACGGATAGGATAACAGGAATGATATGATTATTATAGCGTTTAAATATCGGTCGAAATCATAATATATATCCCTTGATACGACCCAAAATGCGATTCTTTTGCACCTTTTCAACATGGGAAATATCAATCATAGAAAGTCAATTCTGAACTTCAACGGGTGTCTAGCAAAATAATAGCTAGAGACAGACCAATATATTATATATATCATTATTAATATAACTTAAGCGTGTCATATACTTCGTAATCAATAAAAGAACTAATCATATATTACAATATTTTAAGTGTATATATACTTCATCAACCAAAGTTTCAAATATTAGGCCACTTCTAGATCTGCGCCCTAGGCAAATATCTACCTTATCTAGACAAATATCTACCCTGCCTATGATCAAGAACGACCTGAGTCTACTAGTCTGTACTAAAAAAAATGATAATCCAAATTAATGATATAAAAAATACCTGAGAAGCAACAAGAGATTGATTAAAAGAACCTTTTCTTCCCCAATCTCCAACCACCAAAAAGCTAAGACTTTTATCTTGTTTGGTAATTGGTTGTTTAAATTTTGTAAGCTTAGCATGCATTATTTCACTATGAAAAATCAAGCAAATTCCAAGAAGAATGAGCATTAAATTCATGATTTTTAGTGAGGTAGCCATATATGATTGTAAGTTGTAACTATTCTTTCTCTTAATTTGAATGTGTGATATTGAAGGATATAAGAAAATATAAATGTTTTCTTCTCTATTTATACAAGATTAAAAGTATATTATATTGAGTGTGTTATGTGTGATATTAAAAGGTGAAAATTTGAATATTTTAAAATGTGAAATTTTTATTCAATATAATAATCAAATTGCCTATATTTGACTTTAATGCATTTTAAGATTCACATATTTTTGTATGAGACAGTCTTACTGTGAGATACTCCCTCCAATTCACTTGTGTTGTCCCATTTGGTTGGGCACGGTTTTTAAGAGTGAAATGGTGGAGTATTTTAATTGATTAAATTAATTATAAAGGTGGTAGTTGGGTATTGGGAATTGGAAAAGTGGGGTTTTAATTTGATTAAATTAATTGTAAAGGTGGTAGTGGGGTATTGGGAATTGGAAAAGTGGGGGTATTTAGGTAAAAAAAGATAGATAAAAGGAAATGGGACAATTGATATGAATTTGCCAAATAAGGAAATGGGACAACACAAGTGAATCGGAGGGAGTATGTCTTATACTTCGATTAAATAGTTAAATAATAGAAACTTTGAGTTTATATATATAGACTTCTTATTTTGAGATCATTTCACTCATTGTAAGACGATCTCATACAAGATGGGCTAATTAATATTTTTGTCTTAGAGCTCTAGATGAATTAAGAGATACTGGGTGATTCATGATGTACAATATCTAATCTCAATTAATTCCTTTATCATGCTATTTTTAGTTTGAATTTTACATTATTTTTATTTTTCTTTTGGTTATAATACACATTCTTTATAAAATCATCATCATATTTAGTGTATTACGCTTATAGAAAACTATCTGGGGAAGGAAGGAAGGCGACAACTCATACCCATAAAGAAGAGCGCGACAAAAAAATTCCTCGACTCAAGGAAAAACAAGAGAAGTACCTGCAATGAATAAGTCTGAGAGAAGCTGCAACTAACTCCAAAAGTCTGCATCTTAATTACACAAGCTTGAGCCTTAAAGATAAAAATAAAAATAAATAAAAAGCATATAAATCAAATAGTTTATAAAATAAAATAAAATATAAATAAAAATAATAGTAATAAAAAAATAATAAAAATGAGAAAAGCCAGTGAACACGAAAATCCTTATCCATAAATTTAATAGTTCGTAAATAGTCGTAAGTTAATTGATGTTGACAAGTTGACGGTTATTTTCACATACTATGGAAAGTGGTCGGATAAAACATTCCGACCACTTTTCAACTAAATATAATTACTATCTTAGAAAAAGTATGCATTTTTCTCGGGCTTAAAGCTAGAAGGGGATCCAATATTTAATTCAGTAATATTGTTACGTAGGATGTAGAACACCATTTGTGAATTTTAACATTATTTTTGCTAAACCCTATTTAAAAACCAAAATATATCGACCTTCTATAGAAAGAACTCATTTCTTTCATTTCCTAAAATTTATAAATTATCAGCAATGACACGAATATCAACTACCCACAGACCAAAATGGGGTTGTCTTGGCTTTGTTTTTAGTGAAAAGGTGACCAATGCCATCTCTAGAATATACAATTTGATCAAATATTTAAAAATCACGATTCATGATCCACGATTATTTAGTTTGTGACTTTTAAATTTAAGTTTCTAATAAAATTTAATTTATTGTACGCAAGGAAAATGCATGATTGACCCAAATTTGAAAGGTGATGAATGATAATAATAAGTATTCCTCGCAAAATATATATGATAATCTTCGCAAACTACAACAAATTTAGCTTTTTGCGACATTGAATTTAGTGACTTAAAAAAAATGCCACTGATTCATATTTTAATATAAAGATTATTGGTTTTTATTATAAGTTGCACCATAAAGTGATTTAGCGACACTTAATTTGCTCTTTAGTGGATATGTAATTGTCACTATAGTCTATAGTGACATTTGTGAGAAATGTCACTATAGTGTATAGTGGCATTTGTGAGAAATTAATGTCACTATATCCTATATCGCTAAAAGATTTAGTGTTACTTTTTAATATGTTGCTAAAGGGTTTAATAAATGTCACTAAATCCTCTATATACACTATAAAAAATTAGAAATAACGACATTTAAATTAAATGTCTTTAAATATATTCCATTAAAAGTAAATTATGTTGTAGTGGCACTTTATTTTTTTTGAGGTTTGATAATCTTCGCACTTTGCCCACGAAAATTATGAATTAGTGCAGTTGGCGAAGAGTTTTTTTTTTATTTATAAAGGGTTTAAGTTTCACGACTTATATGAATATAATAAGAGTTTAAATTTATAAAATAGATATATATTTGTTAAAATATAATTTATAATATTTTTTAAATTGAAAATTGTAATAAATCTTATAAAATGGGTCAATTCGATTTCAAAAGAATTACATATATTTTTTAATCTAACCCTATTCATAAGGGGTAAAATTAAATAAATTATTAATGAATTATATAGTACTTCTACTACATGATTATTTCTCTTTATTATTGCCTTGTAATTGATTACTCCACCTAATCTGAGTAGAAAAAGTATAACTTTACCAATAATTAATATTTTCGTTTAATGTATAATAATCATCCACCTAAAACTAATATTCTCTTTATCTCATTTAATATGTAATATTATTTTTCGTTTGTAGAAATCCCATATAATTATTACTTTCTCTGTTCCTTTTTACTTGCAACACAGTTGACTGTGGTACTATTCATCAAGCAAATTGACTTTTATATTGTCGATAATATAAAAGTTATTAAAACATAGTTATATGAGATCTTGTTTAAATTGTCTCGATTTAAAGTTTATTAATTTTGAGTTTTTATAATTTTCGATATGTATAATCAGAGATATTAAAGATTGAATTCGTACATTGGAGAATGTGAAAAAACAAATGGTGCAACTAATATGAAACAGAGCAAGTATGTTTTTAATCATATCATATCATCATACAACTTAATAAAAACCTTAAATGACAATCTCACAAAACTCTGCCAAATGGTGTTTTTATTGTTAGATTCATCATTAGGTGACAATTTAATTTAATAAAAACCTTGAAAAATTTTAAATGGTAATCTCACATAGTCAAATAAAATATTTTTAATCGTCTTATAAATTAAATTTACTTGGCAATTCGGCTTGGCCAAAAATTTAAATTATGATAATTTTAAAATCAAAAATAAATTACATAACTAAAGCTAATTTAATAATGAATTAATTGCGAATTAAAGCCTTTAAATTTAGGATTTTTGCGAATTACAACCTCAATGTTTACTTTTTGCGAATTACAGGCTCGAAAGTATCAAAATGTACACCATTCAAACTAAGTGACCGTTGACTTAGCCACATGACCTTTGACAAGCTTGAATGATCGTAGACCATTACTAATCACCTTTGACTTTTGTTGACCACTCTTAATCACCTTTGATTTTTCTAATTATCAATTTCATCATTGTGTTTTAGCACTTTCATGTTGTTAATATCAATTATAATGACAGGGCCAAAGCCCGGATTTCGACTTAGGGGGGGGGGGGGGGGCAAATGTCAATATACTGAAAAATTATTTAGTTATATAAATACTAGCTAAATTATGAAAATTCTAAAATTATATGTACTAAAATGAACTTAAACAATAGCAAAAATTGTACTTAACAAATAGAGTTGAAGCATCCTATAGTTACCCATTCTGAAAAAAACTAAGTGTAAAACTCAATATATTTGCCTTCTAAGTTTAAAAAATACACTATTAAAATTAAGATAGCAAATATCTAAACATACATACTAAAAAATAAAAAGAAAGATGAATGTAAAATATGAAAGATAAATAGTATTGACATTATCATATTAATTAATTAATTAGTCTACTAAAAAGGAATAGCTCAAATTTGGGTTTGATCAATTAACCTTAAATTACAAATATATTATCCCAGCCATTAACTTATAGTAATTTTTATTACAACTAAGCATTTTTCAAATTATATAATGTATTATTAAGAGGGGCCAAAACTAAAATTACAAAAAATCACATTTTCAGAAGGATTTCGGGGCTTCGCCCGCTCCCGATGTAGCTTTGCCTATGTATAATGATATTTTTTGAAAAAACCAGACATCTAAATTTATCTTAGAAAGTTCAATTATGGACAATGTATTGCCAACGTACTCTAGTTATATACCTCGTGTCATACCATTCAATTTTGTAAGAATAATTTACACTATTTTTTTAGTTTAGAATATAAACTAAGGATATGTATGTAATTGTTGGGATTTTGTGATTCGAACCGAGTATAAGATCGGGATTTATGATAAATCAAGAGATAAGTCGAAGTGTGCAGGGTGTGGAGTACTATGCGGGGTACGGAGTGTCTTCTGTTTCGGTTTGAAAGCAGAGCGTGGGCCGCGGAGATTTGGACGTGGTGCGCTTGGGCGGGCGCGGAGCACTGCGGTTTTTGCGAAAAGTTGATTTTTTCCACGTTTTGGACAGTTATTCTTGGTTTTTGACGGTTTCTTTTGTTTTACTTAACCTAATTTCTTTTTATTTAGTGATATACTATATAAAGACCTCTTGTAATTAGAATCAGGCATGCAACACAAAGTGAGGAAAGCTAAGAGAGAAAAGGCTTGGAGAGCCATTTTTGTGGCTTCTTGTCCGTCTTGTAATCTCCCTGTTTATAGTGAAAAGTTTATTCTCGGTGTCGGTAGATGTAGCTATCACATTGATAGTGAACCAAATTAAATTTCTCAATATAATTTTCTTTATTGTTTGTTTGAATCTTTATTACTTTCCGTTATTATTTTTCAATCTTTGCTTCCGCTGTCGCACAACACGCTTTGAATGACGTTTTTAGTTGAACTAAAAACAATGACAACTATTAGTAGATGTTTGTACTAATTTTGGCTAGTAATTAGCCAATGCAAGTATCTAATATATGAAAGTTTATAACTATCCTTTTGCATGCATAGTGTTCAATCCAACTCAATTTGCAAATGACTTAAAATGCAAATAGATTTGAAATTCAAAAGCAAAATGATTTTTCAAGTATAATGCACAAAATACATTCAAATTGAACTAGTTCATTTCCTTTCAAAATACATAATCTTCATTAGCTAATTTACCCTAGCTACTACATACTTCCTCTGAATTTTATTAGTTGCTATAGATAGTGACATCAGATAGTGACATTTTGTATAGTGACATTTTGTGAAGAGAAATGTCACTATCTATAGCAACTATTAAAAACCAGAGGAAGTGCATTGCTTACTAATCAATAATGCTAATACATGACATAAATAAACATTGAAGACGATGGGTTGAACGCCATCGATTCATCATCGAGATCACCAAGATTGTGGTAGCCAAGACCTTTGTTTTGGCTGGGGTTTGGGGCAAGGTGGAGGAAGGGACGACTACGATGGGGAAGGGGGTGGGGGTGGTGAATAAGGGTGAAGGTGGCTTGGTGTAAGGGTTTAGTTCTCTTTTTAATCATAAAATTAAAAAAAAAATTATTAAAAATACAGAGTTAATAGAATCTGTTGTTTTTTAACAGAATTTGCTATGATTTTTATAAATTTGAAATTTTCTTGATATGACGTGGAAAAAATAGAAAGAAGTGCTAAATTAGCGTTTCACGTTGTTACTGTGAAATTTCGCTATATTTAATAATACCATTTTTTAAAATTTAGTTTGGAAAAATGGTCACTTAACACTTTTATAGTATTATCTTCGTAATAAAATTTAAGATAGTGATTAAAGTCCATAAAACTAACTATAAAAGTCAATGATCAAAAATAAATATATGAATAACAAATTTGAGCAAAATTAATATAATATACTAGTTAGATACTCCGTGCAATGCACTGATTTTATAAAATAATTTCTTAAAAAAGAATTTCTAGGTATGACAATAATACATGTAAAATGAAAAATTAATCTCTAAAATTTATTATTTTAGGTATTAATTTTTGTTGTCATTAAATCTTTAGAATAAGTAACCCTAAGTAACCCTTTTTTATGTCAACCCAATATGTAAAGAAGATGTGAACCAATGAGAAATAATGACATTTAATTACACCAAAATAATATGTGAACCAATGAAATAATGTTAAGAAGATGTGCTGATTTTGGCAATAAATTATTTAATTAATTGACACAAAATAATATGTGAACCAATGAAATAATGACATTTGGCGAAGCACTCTTGAGCTGCCATTCGTCAAATTACACCAAAATTATTAAATAGTATGATGTAAAATGAAAAATATGAGAATTGTATATAAATGTATTTTCAGGAGCCACCTCTCTCTAACCCTCTCTAAAACTCTCCTCTCTGCTGGGCGACTCGATCTGCCCCGCCATGGCAGGCAGGAGGAGGGGCCGACCACCGAGGAGGGTGGAGACTCTGGTGTGCTAATGACCTCCGGCATCCTTGCGCCGGTTTTACCTACCAGTAACGTTCTGGTAGTTGTAGTTTTTGACTAACTCCAAATCTTGATAAACCTAAATTTCGATCTAAAATTCTATTTTAGAGGGCGAGCCTCAGATTTTGTTTGAAGCTTAGTCCTTTTTTGAGTTTCGTTTCTCCCAATCCTCTTTGGAGATTTCGTTAAACTTTGAAGATAACCCTAATTGATTTAGGGGCTTAAGTTTTTTCGAGTATACCTAAATATCGTTTTAGCATCTGTTTTAGAGGCGATTGCCTCAGGTTTTGAAGGAATACCACATCTGGGTTGAGCGATTGAAGATGGGGGTCTAGTTTTGGCGAATTCGAGTGTGAAATCGAAGAACGAAGAACCCTAATTTCGAATTCTCTTTCCAGGTATGTTGTTCGAATTCTAGGCTGTGTTATTGAAGATTGGGGTCTGGTTTGTCGAGTTCGAATGTACGAAAGCGAAGAACGAGGAACCCTAATTCGAAATTTCGAACAATGTCTGTGCAAACCCTAATCGATTTAGGGTTTGATATTACTACTGTTGGGTCGAATATTATCGATTTGAGATTGTAACCCTAAATTGATTTAGGGTTTCGTCTATGGTCTGTAATATAATCGTCCAAAGGATGGGTTATTGCTTGGTTCACAGTTCGATTCCACGCTCCAGATTTGATGTCAATGGCTGCTATGGGATAACCCTAAAACCCCAGGTAATTGTTCTGATCTGGGCTGCTGATGGATCTGACTTCGAACTTAATTCCAATTTGTCAATGAATTCCTTGAGTATTCTTGACTTGAACCCACAATTCGCCTTAAGTGGTGCTCGTCTGTATTGTTTATGAACTGCTATAGCAGTTATGTCTCTTGAGGGTAGCAACTATGGTTGCTATTCCTTCTTCTCTTTCAAGCAAAGAGAATTCTCTTGCTCGTTGCAACACTTGAACATACGGGTCTGTAGTCAAGTGAGTAAATGGAAGTGTAATGGTATTGTGTATATGCTGGTTTTGAACTGTAAGACGCAATCAGCAAAGAAGCTGCTGGGTTGCTTAGCGTGGTACCTTTGGCTTCCTGCTGATTGTTGATCCTAGGTTGTTATGTTGGTTTGGAGCAAATGTACTGAGGCTGGTTTGCTATGTTTGCTGGTTCAACACAGAGCTGTGTGCAGGTCGTGTGATCTATATGGGCTGGTTTGAGCTGTGCATAGGCTGGCTTTCCTGCAGCCCTGCCTCATAAGCCGAGACTGTGATCTTGAAGCCCTAGGTCAACCGGTTTGTGCAATATGTTATGGGTTCTAGTACAATGGTATTGATGCTGTGCTGCCTATGCTACTGCTGGATTGGAGTTTGTTCCAATCGTGGGATTGTCTTGTTATCAAACCATGAAGTTTTTGGGATACTGGTTAGTTGGTACATTCGTGGGCTTCACTGTGTTCAACTACTGATTTTGGTGTATGATGTGTACAAAAGCATTTGAACAAGGATTTGTAGCTTGTTCTGTTACTGCTTTTGGATGATAGCCTAGTTTTATGAAGCTACTGCAATGGATGGGTACTGTTTGGTTGCTTGTAGCTTGTTTTTGCTTTTAGTGTATGAAACTTTTTTAGTACTCGTTGTTTGGTTATGATTGGGCTAAAGCCTTTGTAAATGTAGGACGTAACATCTGTAGTATGAAGGAAACTTTTTCCTTTTTTTGGAGTCGACTTCCTTGTCTAGCGAATGACGAGGGGCCTGTCCCTCAGAAGCTAAGGATAGGTCGTCTTCTCAGTCTTTTGGGACTTTTGTAAGCTTTGGCTATTTTTCTGGCATTTTATAAAACTTACTTTGCCAAAAAAAAATGAAAAATTAATCTCTAAAATTTATTAGTTTAGGTATTAATTTTTGTTGTTATTAAATCTTTAGAATAAGTAACCCTAAGTAACCCTTTTTTATGTCAACCCAATATGTAAAGAAGATGTGAACCAATGAGAAATAATGACATTTAATTACACCAAAATAATATGTGAACCAATGAAATAATGTTAAGAAGATGTGCTGATTTTGGCAATAAATTATTTAATTAATTGACACAAAATAATATGTGAACCAATGAAATAATGACATTTGGCGAAGCACTCTTGAACTGCCATTTGTCAAATTACACCAAAATTATTAAATAGTATGATATGATGGAATAATCAAAAAATTCTTTTTTATGTCAACCCAATATGTAAAGAATAAATTAGAGGACAAGTTTTTATACTTTTACTAATTTCTTACCAATTTTAGATGAAAAAATTATACAAAATAATTTGACATTTCACTCATTCACACGGAATCGATTGTTATTTAATAATTCAAACATTTGCTAAATATTTGCTCTCAGCATATCCAGTAATCTGAACCACTACAATCGTGTATACTGACAAATGGATATTAAGGATGGAATTATTAAAAAATATGTAATATATTAAATTATTCATAGCGGACGAGTGAAAAGTTAATCATTTTCAACAATTTTCCATTTTAGATTAGTCATTTCCGATTAAAGTAGTTACTAATTGCGAAGTCATTTCCATTTTGGATTAGTCGTTTCCGAGAATGTCCTCTACCTTTACCTTTTACAATTAATTGTAAAATATTTTTGGGGTTTTTTTAAAAAAATTATTTTGAATTAAGTTACGATTTCCATAACAAGGGCCTAATCTTAAAATTAGAACATAGATCCCAAAATATCTAGGACGACCCTGTCGATAATACTTTCATTATTATGGACTTGGATGTTAGAAGGGGTATATTATTAGCAAAACATACCAAGCAACAGTGAAATGACAGTAATTTTCAGATACAAAAAACAGGGAGATCAGATTTGAACCCTTGCTTGTTGATCATCATCAATTCATCATATTAACTACAATTTTGGAACTGAAAACTGTACCAAATCTAGATGCATATCTATACTGATTCTCCTATACTATAGTCATAGTTGAAGATTACCCAAACTCGAACCGACAATTGAAACATCATCGGTACTTTGATTACTCAAGTCATCAGTCGATTCTCCCATCTGGGTGGTACTTGGCATTTTTCTAGGCGGGGCAGCAGAACACACGGGCACAACGGACCTGATTTGTACGGCAGGAGCGGTAAATGCTGAAGGGAAACCCACTTCTTGCATTCTTCCGAACCTAGGCCTTGCCGGAAATGAACCCACACCACTTTGCATTTGGGTGGGTCCTGCCGGAACACCTCGTAAGGCTGTTGGAAAGTCCGGTCTTGGTTTGCCATGGTAGTTTGAGGTTGTAGCATGGCTCAACCTAATGTTAGCTGGCCTTGCAGAATCAAACACAGTAGGTATTTTATCTCGGGCTTTGAGCGGAGCTGTCTGGGGTATACTCTGCTGTTCGGCTTCTTTTTTAAGCCTCTCATTCAATCTAGGGTCGGAACTAGTACGGGGGAGAGGCGGAGCACTTGGAGGTACTGCTGGAGAATGAAACGAAGGATCTTTGAGTATTTCCTCTTGCCTATCTTGAATAGTCACCATAGACCCAGCCGTCATAGGATCAGGCCTTACCTGATTTGAGAAGTAGTAAGGCGAGTTAGCTGTACGCATATTAATCCCAGGAGTGAGAGGCACGGGTTGTTCTCCGGTCACGCAGTAAGGATAATGGCTCGGCTGCAACATAGAAGGCATCCATGGAAGAACTTGAGTGGATGGAGGAACCGGAGGGATAGGAACAGGAAGTGCCATGACCGGGCGCTGTCGTTGTGCAAGCTGTTCTTGATACCACATAACACTTAAAACTTCAGGTGGGATATTATAAGATTGCCAGTCCAGACGCCGAGTGCCAAATGAGGTTGGAGTCGACCGAAGGAAAATTCTGCCGGGTGCAGGCACAGATTGTCTATCAGGACCCTTTTGCCGATTGTTTTGTGAGGAATTACTTGACCCTGCAGGGTTTAGGCTGGCAAGAAACCGAGCAACAACTACTTGTTCCTGCTCTTCATGACTTACGGAGCTAGTCGCAGAAGAAGATGAGCTACACTGAGACACTGCATTTGCAATAAAAACAGTAATTTAAAGGTCGAGAAGGAATACATATGAATTTGTAACTGCACCAGAAGTTGTAATGTAAGACTAAGGATCATGGGCTATCATATGTTAGGAAAAATAATTACAAACTACAATTTGTTAACTATTTATTATAAAATAACGGATAAAATAAAACTAACATACAACATGTAACATCCGCTAAATTAAGAAGTTTATCTGTATATAGTTTTGGGAGTCCATTTGCTAAAACCAAACAGTACGCGAATCAGTTCATTCTTGTACGTTGGACCAAAACAACACTAGGGTATATTCACTCGACTTTCCTATCGCCCTTTTGGCTTTTTGTCCTCATACCACATCAGAATATCATAGATAAAAAAAATTTGTGATGAAAATTCAAGAGAGAAACATGAATGAGCGTTTAAGATGATCATGAACGAGCCAGTTCTAAGGGAGAAGGATACACCCAGCAGCACAAGAGTATTGGAAAGGAAGGGACCAAGGGATAAGAAAGGAAAATAAACATCCCTCAATAATATTATATGCTAGGTTATAAAGACGAAAGAAACTAGTAGCTCTGAATAAGTACTTCTCATATATTTATAGTAAATGTAAATGCAGTTCGGTAAAATTCAGTCGAGTTTAGTTTAGCGAATTTCACTTGAAGAGACAAAGCCTAATCACTGCCAAGTGCCAATCGAAGGAACAATTAATGACATAATGAAGAGTAAGCTAGCGAAAAAGTAAGGGCTACTACATCCACCTCTATGTCAAGGAATGTGTTATAATGCACTGAAATACTTATATGAATTATTTTCATAGGTATTGATGTCAATTATGGTCTTGCAACAGATCAAAAACATAAACGTAAGTTGACAAAAGCTTAAAATACATGTTATGTATAAAATAGACAACAATGTCACTTTTCGTTTCTTATTTAATGTGCTGCATGTCCAAGAGAACAGAAGAAAACATGCAAGTTTGGTTTAGAGCCCTTAGTCACAAATGAATTTCGAAGCAATTAGTTGACCAATTACTTCTCGCCTTATGCCTAATATAGTAGGGTTCTGATGCACGCAATAAGATAGAATTTTTCTCCTTTGACCCATATCATGTGAAACACAAAAGTTCAAGTTACAACGCTCAGAGTACGGTTCCCGGAAATAAACACTTAACCTAGCCCTCCTGTATTGTGGTCAATTAGCTTTGGTTAATTGCCATGGCAATAAGGATCAGAAATGTGTGTGGATTAAACGCAGCAGGAGTCAGCTACATGACACATTATTCTACATTATTTATGTCTATTTGACAAATCAAAAGTTCTTTTAACCCTATCTAAGTGTAACAGTGGAGGAGATAAGTGCTTTGGTTACAGAATTCCAAAATGATAGTCGTTCAAACCCAGTAGTAGGTGAGCTATCAGCTAATGTCGGCAGTTCATTTGCAATGAAAAACTAGGGATTCGAAAGAGAGAATTCATACGCACTTTGTTTCAAGGCAGACCAAGCAGTCATAGCTGCATTTTTTTGAGCTTGTTTCTTTGTTTTAGCTGACTCTCCAGTGAAAGTCATTCCTGCTATGTCAACTGTGCATGAGAAAACAGGAGTATGTCCTGGGCCAGAACGGAGAGTGGTGTAAGAAGGGAGGTTTAGACCAGCTCTGTGAGCTGTCTCTTGAAGCAAGTTCTTATAAACTCCAGTTTCATCCTGCATCACAATGCAAACAAAGGCAAAATTTAAAAGTCGGTCAAAAAATTTTGAACGGACAGGGCACATAATACAATAGCTCAATCTGTGGCTTGTATATAGGATCTTTACTCCTGAAATTCTTACTAGCTCAATCTCATCTCAAGTTTAAAGACAGCAGAATTGACTGCAAACCACAGCCTCAGGGGACCATAGGACATCGATAGAGGCAAGTACACAAGTCAGCCAAATTTGATTCTTAACAAAAGAATTTTGATATACTTCATGACACTAATATACCCAAAATATCATCTTATGATTGATATGATGTACAAGAAATATGATTTGCATTGACTCCTCAACTCTTCTGATTTAGGGTATCAAAATATAACTAATTTATATAAAGTGCATACTCGAGTAACAAAAGTCAGATGCAAAAGCTACCCACAAAATGTAAAGAAAAAATAGGACAATACTGGCGTACTACAACAACATATGCCAAAGCCCTCATCCCATCATCATCATCATCATATCCAGCCGCTCATAGAAAATTGAATTTATCTACATGGACCAATGGATTAGTTCAGTGGCTGCCCACATGAATTCTCCTTTCAGTAAACTGTCATACTAATTACAAAAGCTGCTAATCATGCTCCAATATGTCGGTCAACATAATTGTCAATTACTATCCTATGAAATTTCCTGTTCGTAAAAGATTCAACCCAAGAACTGAAATCAAAAAGGCATGATTTAAGTGATTAGGAACCCTTCAAAGTTTTTCAAGTACGCTAGCTATTGAAAGTAAGAGATTCGCTTTCTTAGGTACTCTAACAATCTACCTTTGTTTCCTGTTATAGACATTAAACATAATCTGCTTATAAAATCTAGAGAAAACCTAAATTGGTAACCTTGACTTTCCTACATAGTAAACTAAGTATTTCTATTAACATTATAATCTGAACTATGACATTAAATGCTGACTACGGTGTCAAACAAGTCCACATCGTTGGTATTGGTTGTGTCGTAAAGGTCTTCAAATTTACCCGATCGGTATAACCCAACTTGTAAAGGTGTAAAAACCGCTTATTAGACTGTTTCAAAAAATATTTCATAGTATTGGCCAATAGTTGGCAGTATGACAAATACATCATCCCGGATTCCCGGTTACCACATCAGCGCGTTATATGAATCTACAAAGGGTAGTTTGGTGAAATTATGTTTTTAGTATTCAAATTATGGTTTAAGTTGTGCTATAGTTCAAACTTACCATGTGAATAAAATGTTACCATGTAGAATTTTCCTAAAAACTATAGTATTCTTGTTAGGGAAAATGAGAACAAATATATGTGTCATTGCTCTCTAGCTAGTACTTACCAGCATAACTAGGAAATATAATCCAAGCGCAATCTACAAAAGTATATAATCTAACATAAGCAAGCTATATATACATATCTTACACTTCTTCCGCTTTTTATTAATTGCGCCGTTTTTCTTATTTGACAGTTTTCTATTACTCCACTTTATTTGTGTGGCCCACCATATAATCCCAAAAAAAAAAGAGCAACATCGATATTTTCTCCAATCAAACAAAAGTAATTATACTTTTCACATGTAAACTTTGATTCATCTATTTTGATATAAGCAAGGACAATATTGATATTTTTGTATAACATATCACAACCTTAATCTATGTGCAAATTACTTGGGTGCAACTAAAAAAAGCAGAGGACGTATGATCTACACTTTATCACTAGAGAAAAAAGAAACATAGTAACAAAAAATACATAGAGTGAATAAAAAAAAAGCAATGAAGGAGTCTAGATAACAGGGTTTATATATAGGAAGAAATAAATGCTCAAACCCAATCCGAAAAATTAGTTTAGAGTATTCACCAAAACTTCAGCAACAAGTGATTTTGATGGAACCCTCTCTGCCAACGTATTCAAAGCAATTTCTGCAGCTGCATGCTCAGCCTGTCTTAGAGTAGGGAAATAGCTTGGACTCTCAAACGTCTCTCCATTAAAGTTAACAGTAGCCTTGAAACGTGGGGCATGATCTGGTCCTTCCCGGATACAGGCATAAGATGGCAGATTGAAGCAACTTCGTTGAGCTAACTCTTGCAATTGGTTTTTATACATAACTAGACCAGTTTCTGAAGAAGTACATTGATCTCAAATGAGTGAGCATAACACACATTAAACTCATGAAATCCCATATAGGCTATGCTAATAACAACATTAGACATTAAGCAAATTCCAGGAAAACAATTAACCATTAAGCAATATGAAAACGCGCCAATTAGAAAAAACCCAATGTCAATTTATCCTTTCAAATCACTCACAAATAGGTGAATTCAGTTAATTCTGGACCGAACCTAGTTTAAATTAAATCGATGAAGGAGACCTACTCGTGCCACTAATAATATACAAATTTCTAGCAAACATTACCAAAGATAGATAAGGCCATAAATAGGAAAGCAAAGATTGCACAAATGCAAATGCAAGGATAACTAGCATGGTTCAATGAAGATTTGAATTTATTTATTTGAGAGGTGGCGGTTCATGGTACACTATATCTGTGATGGTGCCTAACCAGAAAATCCAATAAGTATAACAAAAGATTGTCTATTATAGTTTCTATTAAAGGCACATTGAGAGTTCTAGTGTAATTTCTATTAATGGAAGATAGAGAGGTAATTTTTCATGGATACAACAGAAGTAGGAGAGACAAATTCAAGTAGTGATTGTCAAAATTTTATAAAATCTTATAATGAAACATAAAATAGGTTTCTAGAAGTATTTCATAAGCCATCTATCCTTAAAAAGCAGAAAATCAAATAATCTACAAAAAGGGTGAATAAGAAAGATGAATTTATTGAAAATCCCATTCAAATCCAATCATATTTCTTAAAATCAAACACAAGAACCAATGCCTTATGGGCTTATTGAAATGGATGATCAAGATTCATGCCTAAGCACATAGGGTTTATAAACCTAAAGCCAAACAACATGGTTTCATAAAATAGATCAAAGCCCAATTATTTACTCCACATTTCACACAAATTTCTCACCAACTTAACCAATAACTACCAAATTAGAAAGATGAATATTACAAAATCATACACTAAAACCCTTTAAAAATGACAATCAATTCCTTATTCAATCGAATCAAATACTACAAATAACTACCAAATTGTTCAAAAAAAAACCCTATTTTAATCAGATCAATGAATACAGAATGTAATAAAGGAATCTACAAAAACCCATTAAGCTATTTAAACATAAGAAAGAGATTCTTACCTTTGAGTGTAAAAATTGGGTTAGATAAAGAGAGCTCAGTTGGAGAAATTAAACAGAATAACAAAAAATTAACGCAAAAAAGAATGAATATTCAAGGAGGATTGCTCGAGGTTGTTGCAAGCTGCAAGTTGCAAATTCAATTTCTGCGCACATCAATTGTTGTTTCTCACAAATTTTCGCCCTAATTTTTTAGGTTGATTATGATTATGATTATGATTATGATTGAATTGAAATAACAAAATTTGATCTTTCCGTAATTTTTTCACTTTCGTATCACTTAGTATGGTGATTGTTGAGTATTGGGGGACTGCCGAATATCGATCTTCAAAAGGGTATGCTTTGAATTGGTTTAATCGATTTATATATATATATATATATATATATATATATATATATATTTTTGTTTGAAAAATTACCTAGAATAATCTCACCTATTGATTAATTATGAATAATCTCAATTTTAAAGGATATTTTTCAAGGGTAAGCCGGTGACCGAATGACTTGCTATAGCAAATTTTATTTTTTTTTTTCAAAAAAAATAAATTAAAATAAAATGTTGAAAAAAATGTTCAAAAAAATTATGATTTTTTTATTATTTCGAATTTTTATGTAAAATTTTAAAATTTTTCTCTAATTTTAAATTAATTTTCAGTTTATTTTTTTGATGAATTAACTGCTATAAAAGGTCATCAGGTTACCCAAGTTTTATTCTAGGCAAATACCACTTGAAGTTTGGATTTTTCATGGTTAATCAATAGGTGGGATTATTGTAGGAAAATCACGAAAACTTTGGATTATTTCTAGGTCAATCCTTTTTTTTGGGGGAAATTTCAACACTGACCTCCGGTTTTTGGCTTTTTTAAAATGTTTTTTAAATTTATGTGGTGATTTGGAAGTCAGAACTTTCAACTTTTCTATATGGTTGATCAAGTGTTAAGTTTTTGATCGAATTAAATATTTATTTTAATTGAATTTCGAAATATGTGGTCAATTAGGGTGATCACGACGTTTGTTTTTTTTTTGGAAAAAAGTCATTACGTTAGGTACAACCGTACAATTTGTTGAACATTTAGTGTATAATAATATAATAATCCTGAATATTTAAATCACCAAAGTACTACTAAGGTAGTGGGACAGTTTATAAGTCCGTAATATATCGATTAAAGCTATTATAAATAGTGGGACAATATACGTATTAATTTACGTGGTCCAAAATAGGTGTTGTAAGATAACACAAGAAAACAAAGGGACCAAGTCAGAGGGTCAGCGCCGAGTCGGCGCTCCTTCATGTGGCCTCGTCGCCGACTCGGCGCTAGGCCACTGGAAACAAGGGATTTAGTCAGAAGGTTGGCGCCGAGTCGGCGCTCCTTCAGGTAGCCTCGTCGCCGACTCGGCGCTAGGCTACTGGAAGAAATGGATTTGGTCAGTGAGTAGGCGCCGAGTCGGCGCTCCCTCCCCTGGGCTCGTCGCCGACTCGGCGGTCAGCCTTTCATGTGACCGTTGCTTTTCTTCCCGTTTTCTTTGTGATTAATACCTAGGATTCTCCTTGTGCATTGAGTTTCTTGCACCTTTCACTTGAAAAATCTGAATTCCTATTCTCTATACATCTCATTTGTTCTTTGCTTGGTCAAGAGAGTAATTAACTCTTGTTCTTGCTATACAATTCTCATAGTTTCTCAAAACACATTGCTATTACATAACACTTCCTAAGTACTAAGGTAGTGTTGGAGTTGTTTGTATCTCGTTGTGAATTTCTACATCTAAACCCAAGTACCGTTGTGGGGGAAATATCACAAAAGGAAAGTGATCACACGCCTACAACTTGTATCAAGTTTCCGGGTAACATATTGTGTTACAAACTTATCTTCACTTTCCATTAAGCATTGTAATTGAGTTGTAATTTCATTTTTGTCATCTTTAAAGGGGTTTGAAACAAATTCTCGTTTGTAATTTGTTTACATTATATACCGTTTGTAATACAATTAACAAAAAAACTTCCCTTTTGTCTACCATGTGGAAAATTTAAAAGGTCAAGGTCTCCAGGTGGATTAAAAAAAAAGTTTGTCTACCACGTGTAATAATGAAAGTTCAGGGTTATCAATTGGAATTTCTCTATACTTTATTTAATTAATCTGGGGTGTTTGGCGATTGGCTGTAAGCTGTTACCTATTATTAGGTGTTGGTTTTTTAGTTGGCTTGTTTGACTAGCCGAAAATATTGGTTGTTTTTGTTAGCTTTAGCTTAACCGAAAAAGCCAGCTATGTGTTGGGGATGTTTGTAAATTTAGATATTGACCTGTTGGTTGTTTATTAGAGAAAAAAATGGATCAATACGCCAAAAGCCAACGAAAAACTAACTGAAGTAGCTTTTTATTTTGGCTGAAAAAAGCCATTTACGAAACATTTTTTTTTGACTCTTTGACCAACATACAAGCCAAAAGTTAAAAGCTAAAAGCCAATTAAAAAGCTAATGTAAAAGCCTACTACTAAACACACTCCTTGACCTAATTTAATCTAGTATGCTACTTTTAAAATTTTTTGTAATAATACTAATATCTTTTCATTTTAAATAAAAAAATACTATTATCTTTAATAATAATTAGTTGATAATGATAATAAAATATAATAGGATCAATAATAAACTTACATTTGTTTGAACTAGTAAGTCATGCGATTAGGAATAAGCAATAATTAGTTTTATTTTCAGTGAATCGAACAAAAGCTAATTTATTTTTGACAATTTACTCTAAATATTATAAGAATGATTTAACTGTTTTTGTTATAAGAGAAATTGTATTGCGTAAAAGACCACATTTAATCTCAAAGAATGGTGTCAAACCATTTAGAATAAAAGGTCTTAATAAATAACGGCTATTTGTAAGGTTAATAAATCACCCTTTATGTGGTAAGATGTGATATAGGGTGAGACGTGAGAGTTTTGTTATTTTAATCTATCTTTTTTAATTTTATTTATTTTGATATTAATCTTTTCGTCCTTTTATGGTGATTTACAAATTACGGTTATTAATTAGCAATTTTTGTTACAAAATAAAATTGTCGTCCACAAAATTATGTTGCTTAAAAAGTATATATATTGCATATCGGCATGAGTACTTGATTAGTTGAAGAGATTTACTAGTACCCTTGAATTTAGTTTCTCACAAATATATCTTTACAATTGTTACATTTAATAATTGCTACAAAAATGAAATTTGGAATTTAAAATGTTGATCTTTCACACAAAAATAATGATATTCCAAAGAAATCATTTTTATAGTTTAAACAAGTATTTATGAAAAGTAATTACGAAATATGAACACACATGTGACTATATGAATGGTCATGGGTTCAAGACTTTATTGATTCTACTCCAAATTTGTCTTTTTTTAGCTCTGCTAGACCAGCCACACGCTTTAGACCCAACATATTTTAGAATTTAAAATTATTTTTAAGTTTAACTAAACACATTTCTATAATTATTTGTATTTAATTTAGACTTAAATATGCATGAATAATTAAGGTGCTTAAGGTGCTTGAGACTTTACAATAACGAATTGGTGGTTGGTATCATATATAAGGATTAATAATTTACCTCATTAATTGCTAGGTTTTCCATTACTCTTGGAGGTTGAATATTTAGCTAAATTTCAGGCAAAAACTTAAACTTGTAACCTCTTGGTTTAGAAAACACCAAATTTACACTAAATCATCAATTATTTATGAGTTTGAAAGGAGTCATCATACATATATATATTACATTGAAAAAAACATTTGAGGGGGCGATAACTTCAGCCAACTTAAAGAAGTTTAGCTATTGTCCACTGATATATCTTGTTGTTCGGATATCATATTTAAGGTTTGACAATCGATCCTATTGGTTGTTGGGAACTTTATGATCACTTGGAGGTTAAGGCTTCATCGAAGAATTTCCCCATTGGTTTCTTGGAACTCCACTGATATTCCCAGTACTTGTTGGTGGGTCTTTATATGTAAGGCTTGATGTTCTATCCCATTGGCTCTTAGGAAGTTCATGATTGTTAGGAGATTGAGGCTTCATCGAGGGGTTTCCCCATGAATTTCCTAGTGCTCCTTCACTGTTCTTATTTGGTGCTAGGTGATCATGATTAGAGCTTGATGATCTATTTAATACAATATTGGGAAGTTCAACTCCTTTTAGAGGTTGAGATTTCATCAAAGTGTTCTCCTTTTGGTTTCTTGGAGCTTCATTGTTGTTCCCAGTTGGAAGGTGATCATATGTTGGGCTTGTCCTTTTATCTGATTGGTGGTTAGAGACTCCATGATCCTTAGGAGATTGAGGATTCACTGAATTTGGAGCTCCTTTATAGTTCGTATTTGGTGATGGGTGATCAAGAATAGGGCTTGATGAACTATTCCATTGATTGTTGGAAAGTTTAGATTTGTTGGGAGGTTGAGGTTCTAACAAAGAGTGCCTTTGTTGGTTACTGGGAACTTCATTGGTGCTCTTAGTTGGTGAGTGATCATATTTAAGGCTCGACGTTCTATCCCATTGGGGGTTAGGAACATCATGATACTTAGGAGGTTGAGGCTTCACTAAGGGGTTACCTGCAGCTTTTTCATTGTTACTATTTGGTGGTGGGTGATCACGAATAAGGCTTGATGATCTATTCCATTGGTTGTTAGGAAGTCCAACTCCTTTGAGAGGTTGAGGTTTCATCAAAGAGTCCCCTTGTTGGTCACTTGGAACATCGTCAATTTTTTTATTCGGTGGTGGGTGATCATGAACATTGCTTGATGGTCCACTCCATAGCTTGTTGGAAACTTCATACTCCTTGGAAGGTTGAGGCTTCGTCAAAGAATTATCCCATGGCTTACCTGGAACTCCTTCTGTGATCTTATTTGGGAATGGGTGATCGTGTATAGGGCTTAATGACCTATTAAATTGGCTGTTGGAAGGGCTATAATCCTTCGAATTTTGAGGTTTCATCAAAGAATTACCCCAACGGTTGCTTGGAACTCCATCATTATTACTAATCGAAGATAGGTGCTCATAAGTAGGGCTTGATGACCTATTCCATTGCTTGTCGAAAGATCCATAATCCTTTGAAGGTTGGGATTTTATCAAAGAGTCATCCCATTGGTTACTTGGAACTCTCCCATAGTTCCTAGTTGGAGATAGATGATCACCAGTAGGATTTGATGACTTATTCTCTTGCTTATTTGAAAATTTATAATCCTTCAGAAGTTGAGGTTTCATCAAACTATTATCCCGCGACTGGTTGCACAAAACTCCTTCGATGTTTCCACCTAGTTGTGGGTGATCGTGAATAGGGCTTGATGTTCTATCCCATTGCTTGTCGGGAACTCTATGATCTTGGGGAGGTTGATGCTTCATTATAATGTTCTCCCGATGGTTGTACTGATGTGCACCCACATTTTCGGGTACTGGTGGGTGATCATAGACCGGGCTTGATGATCCATTCCAACGCCTGTTGGAAAGACCATATTCCTTAGGAGGTTGAGGTCTCATTGAAGAGTTACCCCATTTGCTATTCAGATTCCCACATATATTCTCACTTGGTGGGGCATAATTATAAACATGTTGTGATAATTGATCTTGATCGTCATCATCCCCAATTTGTGGTGAGCGATCATAGGATGATAAGTTATCCTGATGGTTGCTTGGGAATCCGTAACTATTTGGAGACCGAGGCCTTCCAACATAGTTATCCCAACGGCTATTGGTACGTCTATGGTTCAACACCCCTAAATATTGATTCTTAGGAGTGTGATCGACATAAATAGAGTTGGATGATTTATCCCGATAATTTACAGGGACTTCATAATCTCTATAAGTCTGACGATTAATAGCAACGCTGCCTAATTGATTCTTAGGACCTTCATAATCCTTCAAGATCTCAACCTTTGTTGGAGATTTATATCCATTTAGTGGATAATCTTTTGATTCATCCCATTGTTTAGGATCTCCATAATCTATAAAAGGCTTTGACTTTAACTTGGATTGGTCCCAATAAGTCTTCTTAGGAACACCATATCTTCTTTGAGGAGGTGGATCATAATCACCATAGTCATAATGATCTCCATCATCGTCAAGAATCTTCGATTTCATAGGTGAACGACCATAGTGATAGTCCGATCCATAGCCTTGAACCCACTGCTTCACTGGGGAGCTATGTCGACCCCATTTTTCCCTTTCATTTGGGCTGGTGGTCAAACCAGGCAGCCCATGTACTTCATCAAGAACTTGTGTAATGAAATCCTCCATCTCACGAGGGCGACCATAGTTGTACTTGTCTAGTGAGGAATTTATGTTAACATGAGAGGTAGGATACTTGTATGCATCGGCAAATCGTGACTCGATTTTTGTAACATATGTATGACTTGGCCTTTCTATGGAATGATCAGGGAGACCATTATCAACATAGCTTGATCTACTTCTAGATCCAAACCAAGACATTATGTTTTGGATGTCTACAGTTTAGGTGGGTGTTTTATGTGTTTTGTTGTGGCTTACTAAACTCTTAAAACTCCTTCATTAAATAGAACTTTGAAGAATATATTCATTACAAAAGATACATGATATTGATTCCCGACTACAAATCAAAAATTTTCATCATATATATAAGATTCTTTCTAATCTTTTTAGCTAAAATGTTAGAATTAAATTCTATATACCACTTGTTAGTAGGAAGCTGATACTTTTATAAGATTTTAACACTTTATTCTTTAATCTTCTTGTAGGAGATAAAAAGGGAATGAGATTCGTGTTCAACACCCAAGCCTTTTGGATTCTTGTTGGAACTTCTAACTTTATTGGAGTACATACCCTACAACCGTCATATTTAAGAAGTTTGGCACATGAAACGTTCGGTAATAACGATCATGATTCAATTGATATGGTGATTAAGTAAGGGGTGATGTGGTCGTCGTACAAATAAACATTGGCCAAAATTCTATAAATATCTTAGAACGCAATTTTTTACATCTTAAAAATTACATTGTGAATAATACCAATTTGGTGAATTTGGAAACCTTTGCTACGTGTTCTGTTGTTTTTGCATCTTGACATGAACTTCAAATTGGAAATATTTTGATTCTCTAGCATAAGACAAAACACAAGTGCCCTTTAGCATAACCAAAGAACAAGCATTATAGCGCCCCTATTTCACAATCACTTACGCATAATTTTAGGATCAAATATACAAAACTTTTTCCTCGTAATAAATAGAGGTTGTTTTCAAGTGGCTCTTGTGATTGTGTTTGCAAATTCTATTTGCGACATGATTTAAAAGCACGCAATGATTTGATGAATTTTTTTTACTATAATTCATCATAATCCGAAATCAAATAAATATAGTTTTGTGGTTCCATCCAGAGTGGACTAAAGCTACACAGAGTTGAAACTTAAAAACACTCATTCATTAGGTTTCGACTAAAGATGACATTTGATAAAGGAAAGATGACCTAGTTTTTTACTAATAAGTCTAATAAAAAGTTATTGCACACTATTTTACAATCTTTCTACTATCCTACACTCTCCATTATTCTTCATTCTCCACTCCTCTAATCTGCACTATTTAACTCTATTTCTCGAATTCAAGGTGAATATATATTATTTTATTGTACATTAAGCCCAAACAAAAACAACTTTTTTTTTGTTTTTTTCCAAATTATGTAACTTTTCATGAAAACATACTAATAGAAAATAAAAATAACAAAAGTTGAGAAAGTCCAAATAACTTTATGAGAATTTAACATGTTGGACATTGATCAAAGATGGCTAAAATAATACTCCTTGTCTCTTTTAGAGTTTACTACATATAATAACAATATTTGTTCAAATTAATAAGAATGGAAAAATTAAACTTAAAAACATCCACATATTCATATCCATCAACCAATATCCAGCACGAGTCAAAATCCGAGAGGAGGAAAGCAGCAAACTAACATACTAGAACGAATGTAATCCTACTTGATAGAATATAGTCCCCTCGACCATGCAGAACCAAAAAGTACAAACTTAAACACCTCATTCATCTCACAAATTAAAACTCACATTTAACTATCCATCTTAATTCCTTCATAGGATTCTAACTCGATGCACCCATTAATTTTTAAAACTTATTGGGAAATTCCACGTGGTAACCCTGAGGTTTTGGGTGTAATATCCGAGAAATTTAATACTTTAGAATTGAGAGATTTATAGTAAATATCCGAACAAGGATTTTTTGGGCCAAATATACTTGGATCCGAGTATAAATCGTGCATGGACAAAGGAAAAAAAAATAAATAAATAAAAGAGAGACAATATTAAGCCTAAATATATTGATTAAGATTATAAAATATAACCCTCCAATTTTATTAATTTAGTTCATCTCCTTATTTTTCTTTATAATTTACTCATTCTTTCTTTTCTTAAGTAATTTTGTTAAGCTTTCTTTGAAAGCCCATACTTAATAGTTAATACTAAATCAAGAAGGAAACCGACTTCATTTGCATTACCCGCCAATTATCATCATCATCCTTTTCAATACCCATTTCTTCTTTTAATCTCTCTTAACCTTGAGTTTCGAGCAAGGATGGTAGTACTCCACACCAGTTTTTCTAAACAGCATAAGCCCTTTCGCACGGTTGGGCAAAACAATTTGTATTCATTTTCTACAATTGAGTCTCGCAAGAACAGCCCAGAAATCTCTCATTGGCCTTCGATTTTGAGGTAACGGAACAGAGATAGTGTGTTACGTCGTAGGATTCAACACCAAATGACTACCCTCGACAGTCATTGGTGATTAATTGTTGATATGGCTTTATCTATCTTTTCTTTTGTAAAACCCTAAAATTATTATACACCTACTTTCTTGATTATTTTACTTTTAATTCTATCTTTCTTTATTAATGAGTTATTGGAACCGATTAATAATTTCATAATTTGTTGGATATTGAGAATTTTATTGTTGTTGGAAATCTTGGGAGTTTATTAGAAAATATTGGTGAAGGCTATATGTTAGGGTTAAGTTTATTGAATCTTAGGTAATATGAAATTATGAAGTATTGAGATTTATTGATTATTGTTGAAAAATTATGGGATTGCTTGATGTTCTTGAATTAATCATGAGACTCTTTTAGGTATTTTTGATTGTTGAATTTTGACTACGATGTGAAGGTCGTGTCTTGATTCAAATTGGAGACTTGTAGTATTGGGTAATTTGATATTCTTGAAAGGAGTACCGAATTCTTTGGAGGATTGACATTCTTAAATTTAATTAGTATTCTCTATTGGCTATTATGAGTCTTGACTAGAATATGTAAATGATGTCTTGATTGGAAATATAAAGAGAATTTTAGAAATGGGTAATCTTTAAAAGAATGTGAATTAGTTTGGATCACAGTTATTAAAGATTGAGTTAGAATATGCACAATTTGATGATTAGAACTGGTTAGAATAGAATCTTGGTTTAGTCCACATATATAGGAGGAGATGTAATACGTTATTTGTTAGTTTAGTAACATCGAGCGCACTTTGGTGATTATATTTATTCGTCGTGCTCGTGCTTCAGGATACGACTACGTGGCGAGCCCTTTTAGTCAGCTGCGGTGAATCGATCTTAGCTATCAGAAACGTCGGAATTGGTGAGTTGTAGCAGTCCCTTAAAGGGGTCTGGCCAGACTACTGTTTCGAAAATGTTTGCATTATCAAATTGTTTTGAACTGATGATTATTGATATGAATTGATTATGATGATATTGATATGGTCAATGGATCGGGCTCACGAGCTGGTCATTGACGGAGTAGAGGGAAAACCTCCCTTACTCCCTATATTTGAGGTGAATTGTCATTCAAATATTGACTAGCCTCACCCGAGAGTGACATAGCCTTTGAACTATGGATGTTCCTCTCAACTAGACTCCCTGTGCGCACATAGATCTAGGGAAAGGATGTTGCTTTTAAACCGATGTTTTAAATTACTATGTTTTGTGTTTTGGATTGTTACTTCTCATTCAGTTAATCTGACCCCCTGTTGTTTCCATCTTTTAGATTGTTTACAGGTCGGTACCAGTCGGGAACGATGGGGTAACGGAGTTGATTAGAGTTCCAAGGATGTTTGTATGAGCTGAGCACGTAGAGTTGGTAGTTTTGTATTAGGCTTTGGTGATTGTATATTAGTCTAGACTATATTGGTTATGTTAGACTTTTATGGAGACTTTTATGATTGCTCATGATTTAGATAGATGTTTGGATTGAAAATTAGCTGATTTAGTCATGATTTAAAACTAAAGACTCGTTTGCACAAGTTTTGGAATTGAGATTTGAATTTTTGGGTTAGTAAACCCCGTGACGACCTGTCTTGCCTAGTCAACGGTAAGTCGGGTTGTTACATTGGGTTTTCCACGTAGTAACCAAAACTTTTAAATAATCCACATGGTATCCCTGAGGTTTACCAAATTGTTCCACCATGACCTTTTTGCACATAAAACGTTAGCAAAACATTAGAAAACATTAATTTCGAAGCTTTAGGCTGTTGTACGCCTATATATACGATTTATCATTTTAAATGCCATCAGTTTCAACCATTTCCCCCAAAATATAAACTCAAACTCTACCATCTTTGGATTTGGAGAAAAAAATATGATTTGGATGAAAAATGGTAGATTTAAGGTTTATATTTTGGGGAAAAAGGTTCAAACTGATGACATTTGAAATGGTGAGTCGCATAAATATGCATACAAGTTGTGATAAAGCTTCAAAATTAATTTTTGCTAACGTTTTTATCTGCAAAAAGGTTATGATGGAACATTTACGTAAATCTCAGGGTTACCGCGTGGATTTTTTAAAAGTTTTGGTTACCACGTGGAAAACCCAAATCCTCAGGGTTACCACGTGGAAAACCCAAATCCTCAGGGTTTGGGTTTTCCACGTGGAATTTCCCAAACTTATTTGGTGCACTCAAGTCACCATTAGCACTAACAAAAAGAAGTAAAATAATTTTTACAATCAATTCCTATAATTATACGACCGACCCGACCCGACCCGACCCGTTACACAAAACTCGTTAATGACCCGAGTCATTATTGACCCAACCCACAAATGAACCATTAAAATCTGACTCAACTCTTGACCCGTTGGGTCGACCAGCCCTATTAAACACCTCTACTTCACACGCACAGCCCAGAACACACGTTTCTTGCTCTATAAATATATTGGATTAAATAATGTTATCATATTCTTTTCCTAATTTCTGAAATTTTCTTTCTAAACCCTTTTTTTTGGAAAAATTGATATTAATAATCCAACCTTTTACTCATCCACTATGAATAATCCCACCTTTGGATTATTTTTTAATAATCCAACCTTGGTGATAAATTTGCCCACAACATACCCTGTTACTAACAATAGGTAATAATAATAGGGTATGCTGCTATAGCAAACTAAAATGAAGGTTAGATTATTCACAGCGAATTAAGGACAAATGTTGGATTATTAGAAATTAATCAAAAGGTTGGATTATTCACAGGGTATGAGCAAAAGGTTAGATTATTAATGTCAATTTTTCCTTTTTTTTGGATATTTACTTTAAAAACTCCGAACTATGCGCAATTTAAATATAAAACTCCCAACTATTGATTATTATTCAAAATTCCCAATTTTAGGCCCATTTTAAATTTAAAGCACCGATACAATTTTATAACCTATTTAACCGGTTGCCATTTTGTTAAAATGGGAGAGTGCGTGCAGGATCGTGTAAGGTCAAAAGGGTGAGGTGATTAGTAAATACAATTGGGTCCCACTACTTCTTTACTAAAATCAATTTATTCGATTATAAGTCATCTTGGACTTTAAATATAAAATGGGCCTTAAGTTGGGAGTTTTAAATAATAATCAATTGTTGGGAAATTTAAATTTAAATCACGAATAGTTAGAGAGTTTTTAATGTAATTTTCCTTTTTTAATTTCAAAATCTTAAAAATGATTGGTTAAAAGTCTAGATTTCTAATACATTGATTGTTGGTTATTTACTTAATATTAATACTTATACTCCCTCCGGTCCAGTTTACTTGTCCCATTTGACTAAACACGGATATTAAGGTAGTAGTGGGGTCCATTGGAAAAGGTGTACCGTTGGGTATTTTTATTGATTAAATTAATTGTAAAGGTGGTAGTGAAGTATTGGGAATTGAAAAAATGGGGGTATTTAGGTAAAAAAAGAATAGCCAAAAAGGGAAATGAGACAAGTAAACTGGAACGGATGGAGTATTTGTTTAATGTGGTTTTTAGTTTGAATTGATTGGAGTACTACTTGAAGTCTAGATTTCTGATCATTAATGATTAGAATCAAGGAGTAACTGTAATGACTCGGATTAAAGGGTGGTAGGGCATTATCAACAATTCAACATCATATTTTATTAGTACAATCTTTGCAGTTTATACCGCGGTCCGGTCGTGCGTTTTACATGACCATACAACAATACGGTCGCGGGCGACTGAATGTTAGATATCACTGCACTGTTAAGAAAATAATGCAAATTTTCTATTGAATCAAATTTGAGGGAGAAATAATAATATAAACAAAATGACTATTTATACCATAGTACAATAACAAAAACACAACCCCTCTTTTTCTCGAGTTATTCTTTCTCTCTATGAAACCTTTTTATTTTTGGATACGATTACAATAATTAAATGCAAATTATATATAATAACTTAGCTTCCTAAAATAGTGAATTTGTGAGATAATTCACCTCAAACATCTATAGCAAATAAAATCTACCGCATATTAAAATTACTTAATTAAACAATGATGTTTAATTCATCTAGCTAAATATAGATTAAGATGATTGAGAGCCTTTCATTTTTCAACAATCTCCCACTTGAAGACTGATTTCAATCTGTCTTCACACCAAGGAGTAGAACCTCAATTAGCCTTCTGTCATTCTAAGACCAACTAATATTGAGCACAATTTCAACTTGTCAATCGTCACTGTTTTCGTTAACATATCTGCTGGATTCTTACTACCAAGAATCTTTTTAAGAGTTAACACTTTATCTTCTAAAAGAGATCTGATAAAGTGATAACGAATACCAATGTGCTTCGTTCTTGAGTGAAATGCCGAATTCTTTGCTAAATGTATAGCACTCTGACTATCGCTATACAAAACATTATTCTCTTGTTTGAACCCCAACTCTTCTAACAAACCTTGAAGCCATATCATCTCTTTACTAGCTTCGGTCACTGCCACATACTCAGCTTCTGTAGTGGACAAAGCAACAATCTTCTGTAGTTGGGACATCCAACTTACAGCTGTATTTCCAACTGTAAATACATAACCCGTTGTGCTCTTTCTATTATCGACTTCACCGCCAAAGTCTGCATCAACGTAACCTTGTATTTTCAATTCACCTTTACCAAAGTACAAACACTTATTAATTGTACCTCGTAAATACCTCAAAATCCATTTAACAGCTTCCCAATGGACTTTTCCTGGATTGGACATATATCTGCTTACAACTCCCACTGCATGTCCAATATCTGGTCTTGTACAAACCATTGCATACATCAAACTTCCAATAGTCGAGGCATAAGGAACCTTGGCCATATATTCTTTATCTTCATCTGTCTGAGGGGACTGATCCTTTGATAGACGAAAATGACTCGCCAACGGTGTACTAACAGGCTTAGCATCACCCATATTAAATCTCTGAAGAACACGTTTGATGTACTCTGATTGAGATAACTGCAAAGTGCCTCTTTGCTTATCTCTTGTGATTTGCATTCCTAAAATCTTCTTTGCTGGACCCAAGTCCTTCATGTCAAATTCCTTTGACAATTGATGCTTCAACTTTATAATATCATTCATATCAGAACCTGCTATTAACATGTCATCAACATAAAGTAATAGGATGATATAACTGGACTGATATCTCTTGAAGTAGCAACAGTGGTCAGCGTTGCACTTCTGAAAATCTTCCTTGTGCATGAAGTTATCAAACTTTTTGTACCACTGTCTTGGGGCTTGTTTTAGCCCGTACAAACTTTTCTTAAGTTTGCATACCATCTTTTCTTTTCCACTTTCTATAAAACCTTCTGGCTGGTGCATGTATATTTCTTCATCAAGATCCTCATGAAGAAATGCAGTCTTCACATCTAACTGCTCAAGATAAAGATCTTCAATTGCAACAATACTCAACACTGTTCTAATGGTATTGAGTTTCACAACAGGAGCGAATATCTCATTATAATCAACTCCTTCTTTCTGTTGAAAACCTTTGACAACTAGTCGAGCCTTATACCTCTTTGAATCATTGTGCTCCTTTTTTACTCGATATATCCATTTGTTATGAAGGGCCTTCTTACCTATGGGTAACTCAGATAGTTCCCATGTCTGGTTTGAAATCAAGGATTGCATTTCATCTTTCATTGCAAGCTCCCACTTGCTAGCATCTCTGGTCTGGGATGCTTCATAATAATCTTCTGGTTCCCCATCATCAGTTAATAACAAATAATTCATATATTTTCTATTAGGCACATGTGGTCGAGTACTCCTTCTTAGTGTAGGAGTTGGACTGGAAGGTTGTTGTATGTCATTTGATTGCGATGTACTGCCCTGTACAGTCTGTTCTTCTTGTTGCGGAGTACTTATGATAGTGTACTCTTGCATCGTACTATCTGGGACATAATCTTCATCAATGAATGTAGATTCTTTTTGATTTGTGTCATAACTCTCAATTTTATGCCTATCTTTGTACATGACTCTCTCATTGAAAATTACATCTCTTGAACGAATAATCTTTTTGCTTTCATCATCCCAAATACGGTATCCGAACTCATCTTCGCCATAACCGATGAAAGTGCAAACTTTTGATTTAGGATCAAGCTTATTTCTGCATTGATCACTAATGTGCACATAAGCTACACAACCAAATACCTTTAAGTGCGACAATTTGATCTCTTTGTCGCTCCATACCTCCTCTGGTAATTTGTATTCTAATGGGGTTGATGGTCCTCGATTGATCAAGTAAGCTGCTGTATTGACTGCTTCTGCCCAGAATTGTTTTGGTAGACCTGACTGTATACGAATGCTTCTAGCTCTTTCTGTCAATGTGCGATTCATTCGCTCGGCTATGCCATTATGCTGAGGCGTACCTGGCACAGTTCTTTCCATCTTGATACCATGCTCGTAGCAAAACCTCCTGAATTTGGTGTCTTCATATTCTCCACCATTGTCGGACCTGAGCCTTTTGATCTTCAGACCTGTTTCATTTTCAACCCTAGCTTTCCATATCCTGAATGCTTCAAACACTTCGGACTTGTATTTAAGAAAGTAAACCCATACTTTCCTAGAGTGATCATCAATAAAAGTCACAAAGTATTGTTTTCCACCTATAGACTGGGTGGTTGTTGGTCCCCACACATCAGAATGAACAAGCTCCAATTTTTCTTTCATTGGAGTTCTTCCATATGTCTGAAAGCTTACCCTCTTCTGCTTTCCAAGTATGCATTCTTCACATATGTCTAAATTCACAGATTTTAGACTAGGGAGTTTCCCAATTGAATGCATGATCTTCATTCCTTTCTCACTCATGTGACCAAGTCTTTGGTGCCATAACTTGGAGTTTTCATTCTCTGTAGCAACTGCAATCGAATAACACGCTCCAGCTGTCAAATAGAGAGTACCATTCTTTTTACCATGAGCAACTGTCATTGATCCCTTTGAGATCTTCCAATTATCACCTTGAAAGATTATAGTGTAACCTTCACGAGCCAACTGCCCAACAGAGATCAAGTTTTTCCTTAGGTCGGGAACATGTTTGACATCCTTCAGCTCCCAAGCTGACCCATTTAACTTAATCTTAACATTACCTTGACCAACAATATCACAAGGTTGGTCATCACCAAGGTATACCTGTCCAAGGTTTCTATGGACATACTTCTCAAAAAAGTTTTTATTAAATGTAGCATGGAAAGATGCTCCAGAGTCTAATACCCAAGACTCTTCTTTGCTCTCCAATGAGCATATCAAGGCATCATCACCTTCTCCGGTAGAAGTGACATTTGCCTCTGCCTTCACTTCTTTGCCTTTTGGTGCTCCCTTGCACTGATTTTTATAGTGCCCAATCTTTCCACAATTCCAACACTCAATAGTCTTTGAGTTTTGGAAATTATTTGGATTCCTAGATTTTGACCTCCTATCTCTGGATTGTCCTCGATAGTTTGATCTTCCGCGTTCATTCCTTCTGATTAAATTTCTTCCTCTTATCTCTGTATGCAATACTGAAGAGGATGAAGATTCACCCGATTCTCTTCGTCGAATCTCCTCACTAAGAACCAGATCACGAACGTCATCAAACTTCAACTTGTTACTTCCCGATGAGCTACTCACAGCTGTGACTGTAGCATTCCAACTATCTGGCAGGGAAGATAAAAGTATTAATGCTAAAACTTCATCATCAAAAGTGATTTCAACAGAACTCAATTGGGTTGTGACAGAATTGAGTTCATTAAGGTGTTGAGCTACCGATCCACCTTCCGACATTCTCAAACTAAATAACCGCCTCATCAAATGAACTTTATTGGAGGTTGATGGTTCTCATACATATTAGAGAGAGCTTTCATGAGACCTGCCATAGTGGTTTCCTTTGCAATGTTAAATGCCACATTGCGTGATAACGTTAATCGAATAACTCCGAGAGCTTGTCTATCTAAAAGCTTCCATTCTGCTTCTTGCATGTCATCTGGCTTTTTCTCTTCCAGAGGTTGATAGAGTTTTTTCTGGTATAAATAGTCTTCTATCTGCATTTTCCAAAATCCGAAATCTTTACCATCGAATTTTTCAAGTTTAACTTCTCCTTTGTCTGCCGCCATTTCTCCCACTCAAATTTGACTTTTCCTTTTAGGGTCGTTTTCTTTTTTTTTTTTAATTGTAATGTGGACTAATTGTCAACCAAGCTCTGATACCAGTTGTTAAGAAAATAATGCAAATTTTCTATTGAATCAAATTTGAGGGAGAAATAATAATATAAACAAAATGACTATTTATACCATAGTACAATAACAAAAACACAACCCCTCTTTTTCTCGAGTTATTCTTTCTCTCTATGAAACCTTTTTATTTTTGGATACGATTACAATAATTAAATGCAAATTATATATAATAACTTAGCTTCCTAAAATAGTGAATTTGTGAGATAATTCACCTCAAACATCTATAGCAAATAAAATCTACCGCATATTAAAATTACTTAATTAAACAATGATGTTTAATTCATCTAGCTAAATATAGATTAAGATGATTGAGAGCCTTTCATTTTTCAACATGCACGATGTCATTTCTCGCTTGATTGTCAGAATTGGGCATATAATATGTTGTTAGAAGGCTAATAAAAAAAGGGTGGGATAAAATGAAAAGGGTGGCGAAGTTTAATAATACCCACTGTTAAAAAGTACTTAATAAAAAAAATTTCAAAAATACCTAATAAGAAAAGTATAGTCAAAAAATACCTAACAAATTGTTTTCTTTTTCAAAGAGTACCAATTAACGTTTTCTTTTCTTATATGAACGAGATCATCTCACGGTACGACAACCTCAAAACAAGAAATTATAACTTAAAAGTCTCTATTATTGGGCAGTAACTCAAGTACGAGGCGTGTCTCCTGGTGAGACCTCTCATATAAGAATTTGTGAAACATTAGCAAGTCATGTATGAAACTGGCTAATAATAAAAACTTTTAATTCATAAGCTTTTTATATTAAGGTTGTCTCATTGTAAGACGGTCTCATCGTGAAACATATCTTATTCTTGAATATCTAATAATAATAATAAAAACTTTTATTTTATAAGCTTTTTATATTAAGGTCGTCTCATCGTAAGACCGATAAAGGGCAGTACTATTAAATGTAATAGCAAATTTATTTGAGAATATGTGTACAAGTAATAATTAAGATAAAAACAAAGTGATGTCAATGTAGTTGGCACTTGGCAATAGCATTAGCAACCACATGTATTCAATATACTTTCTTCCTTCTAAAATACTTTAATAATATTTGATTTTTGACGTGTTCTAGTTCACTGATTAAATATTCAATATTTTTAATTATTTATAATAAATATTATAAAAATTTGATATTAATAATCTTGCATTCATATGAATAAGGTAGGATCTTACTTAAATATATTTTAATTTATACATTAAAAAGTCAACTACTGAAGTTATTTTTATCGTCACAACCAATTTGCATCAATTTATATTTTGCGTTGTCTTATTTAGTTTGAATATTTTGCTTGCTTATTTAAAAATTTCCCAGTCGTACAACAATAAAATTATTTTTTCGCAACGTCACTGTCACTGATTCATATTTTTGATGTAATAATTGTTGAATTTTTTTATGTTCCACTACAAAGTGTTTTAGTGACATTTTATTTGGCCTTTAGTAAAATAAGTAATTGTTACTATAGTCTAGTAACATTTATGAGAAATGTCACTGGATCCTATGTTGCAAAAAAACTTTTGTATGATTTTTTTATATGTTGTTAAAGAGTCTAATAAATGTCACTCATCCATTATATATTTCATGTAACGAGGTTTTTTAATTTTAATTTACATCCAGAGGAGTCTTTGAGGGTGTGCGAGGTGATCAACCGCACAGGGCCCATATTTCTTCCGTATATGAAAAAGTTAATAAAAAAACGAAATATGTTAAATTTATTGATTAAATATATTATTTTTACTATAAATAAGACAAAAAAAATTTAACACAGGGCCCCCAAATTTTCCAAGACGGCTCTATTTACATCATTTAACTTTAGTTTAATAATATAATGCACACAATTCATTTTCTCATCATATAATATCACATTTTCACATCTCCTTATACTTCCTTTAAACAACACTCTATTTCTTTTCATCATTTAATCTCATGAGACAATAATCTCATAAGTGACCGTCATATATTTAGGACATGGTAAATGGGGTAGCCCACTATGTGATCAGTTTTAAAGCTTATGTGGTCACATACACTTTTAAGGATTATGTAATCATTTTTAAAGTATATGTGATCACTTTTTACTCTTATAAATGAGTTTTTTAAAAGCCTATGTGATCATTATTAAGGCATAAGTGATTACTTTGAAGACCTATATCACTTTTAAGGCATATATGGTCATTTTTAATTTACTGTGTGATTACTTTTAAAGCTTTGTGGTTACTTTTAAAGCATATGTGATCACTTTTAAGTCTTATGTGATCACTTTTAGAGCATGTAATCAATTTGATAATTATAAGTGATTACTTTTAAAGCATCTGTGGTCAATCTTAAGTCCTATATGTGATTATTTTTAGGAAAAATTATATAAAACCACCTAATCTATACACTCTTTTTAAAAAACCACCTTATATAATTTTTTTTTTTGCAAAAAACCACCTTATATAATGCATTTCTTTGCAAAAGACTATTTGTTACTCTATTTCGTCACTTGACCGGCATGTTTAACGTTTGACCAGCATATGCTTTTGCAAAAACCACCTTACATAATGCATTTCTTTGCAAAAACACACCTTACATAATGCATTTCTTTGCAAAAGACTACCTGGTCAAACGTTAAACATGCTGGTCAACTGACGAAATAGAGTAACAGGTAGTCTTTTGCAAAGAAATGTATTATGTAAGGTGGTTTTTTGCAAAAAATTTTATATAAGGTAGTTTTTTAAAAAAGAGTGTATAGATTAGGTGGTTTTATATAATTTTTCCTTATTTTTAAGGTCTATGATGACTTTTAAGACATTTGTGATGATTTTTAATTTTCAAGTTCACCATTACCACCACCACAAAAAACAGTCTCCATAAGCAGTAAAAGTGATCACATAAGCCTTAAAAGTATATCATATAAGTTTTAAAAGTGATCATATAGTAAAATAAAACTGAGCACATAAGTCTTTCAAAGTAATCCTATAGGCCATAAAAGTGATCACATAAGCGTTACAAAACAGTGATCACATATATATGAAATAGCGCCCTAATTTTAGGACGATCCTAAACAAGAATTTGTGTAATCTCATTGAGGCAAAGAGTACTTCAATCTGTGTTTTGTCACAAGTTTTAGCTTGACAAACATGGATTGGTTTCTCTAAGGAAGCTTTTCATAGACAATGAGAGAAAAGGACTGCAATGATTTATAAAGTGTGTACACTATCTTTAATTTATTGGTGTGTGATAAACCATCCCAAATGCCAACACTTGTTGAGCATACTGCATACATGCTATTCAGAACCTACTTACTTATGTGCACTAGATACAAATATAGTACAAAAAGTGACAAGGAAGATGATGTTCCTACAAAACGAGCACATAGAAGTATCCATGAGTATAATTATTCTAGCTTTGGTTTGAGAAATGTAGTCATGGGCTGGATCATTGTTGTATTGGAAGAATCCATTGCAAAGAGTTTTTTGTTTTTACTAGACTGCCAAAGACATATAGAGCGAGTTAGGAAAAAGGTATGGATGAAGTTTTAGTGCCGAAGAATTTTCATTGCCAGAACGGAATAACTTGGTTTAATCACCTAACGTGTCTATATTTAAGTTATTTACTAAGTTCAGACCTGTTAAGATGCCTATTTATTCTTGTTCACCCTCTGGTTCTTGGTATGTGATATAGTAAAGAAATACTTAAAGTTGAGCAAAATAATAGGTTCCTTAGTTTCTTGATGAGATTGGACAAAAGATTGATACCAAGGTGTGCCAATGAATACTATATTAAAAGCACCATTATTACCTAAAAAATGGTGTTTAAAGTTACTGAGTTATACTCTATATCTTTTATTATCAAAATCTTTTTTTCTTTTTAGTACCACTCCTTTGACATTTGTTGGATGCACCTCAAAATTTTCATTATTCTTCAATCTCAAAAATAAATAGTTAAAAAATAACTTAATTTAATAGCTTAACTTTAATGGTGAAATTTTTATTAAGAAGAGATTTTCATTTAAAGTTGGATTTTGATACTACTAAATATGAAAAAAACTGATTTTAAAAACCCTAAAAAATACATAATTAATTATACTTTAGTTGCTAAAGGATAAATTATTCA